>VWZF01003493.1:1401801-1514470 GCA_013396755.1 Sclerurus mexicanus | reverse complement strand
TATTACAATTGAAAAACACAATCTGTTATTGCATGTCACTGTCGTCTCTCTGTGATATTGAAAATGACGATTGAACATGGTGGATTTCAATGGTCATGACATAAATGGTTTCTAGAAGTACAGGGGAGAATATAGCATTGTGATACGTTGCTCAAAGACAAGGATAAAATATTTTATACATACAAACAATACACATATATTCCCGTACAATGTTCTGCTTTGCTAACACAGTATATCATACATTGGACTCCAATGGAAATTATTTTTGATAATTTTTCCTGTATTGTAGGTGTGTACATGTTGCAGGTCTGTAAATCTAGTTTTGGTCAAGGCTTATTATAATTCTGATTGAAATGCTTAAAACATCTGTAGGTATAAAACATTCATTCTTTTCAATAACTGTATCAAATTAAGGACAAAATTAGTTTTAAGATATATATATTTATCTTTTTTTAATTAAGAATATGCAAAAAATTGACATTCATCTGATCACACATTAGAATCTATAATTAAAGACAAAATTATAACTAGGTAACAATTTTTATCTCACTATCTCCATATGAATGTCTGCCAGACAGACCATAGAATGCCTGTGCTTATGAATTTTGTCCAGAATCAAGCTCAGAAACAAAATTTTATGTACAGATTGGTACATATACTTTACAATTTTAGGGTCTCAATTCTGGTTTGAAACCTATTCCTATTCCTATGAGGTCAAAGACATTCTTTCATTAACAGTTTCAAGTTAGAAATTATTTTTGTTAGGTATTTCTACTTCAACACTAATATAGGATTTAAGTGAACAAATGTAAGTGACTAGGATTTAAAATTAATAAAACTTGAAAATCTATTTTTGTCTTCATCTCGAGTGGACAGGGTTGGAAAAGAGGCCAGTATAGCAAATGATAAGTAAGTCAGCTGTGATTCAACCATGCAATCTATAAATAAGCCAATTAAATAGTTCCCTAAGAAACAATTAAATAGAAATCTTATACTAGATATATTTTCTATACAGTGCCCTCAGAGTGTGTTGAAAGAGCATAAAGTTGTGCCACAAGTTGCTACCCAGGCCAGTTTTTGAGGACAGCAACATGTGTACTAGGATTAGTACAGATGCCCAGCAAGGCATCCTGCTTCAGTCTTTTAGCAAAGTAAGCAGAGTCATGAGCCTGCAAAACTGGCATTGCTAAACCAATGCTGGAACCAATGCTGGAACCAGCATTATGTCATTCAGAACAGCAATTCAGGTCACACAGCACAGGACACTGTTGTACCCTGTGGCAGCGCTCATTCCTGAGCAGGCCTGGCTGCGTTCAAATGTGGTTTGCTCCCCATATTGCAAAAAAAACCCAACCCCACTGTTCTCATTTGGTTTGTTTTCTGTGTCTTGATTTTTAAGCAGTTTTAAATGGCAATAAAGAATGCTTCATGAAATGCAAAAATAAGAAATAATTAAAGGCAAAATCAAGCTTGCTTTCTATTTTTATTTTAATAACTATCTTTCCAAGTTATTAATGAATATTAAAAGGTAAAGCTATTAACATATATATACATAATCATACAAACTTGTTAAAAAAATGCATTTTCTGAAAAAGCAAAATAAATTTTACATCCCTTCTGATGGTCATTCTGTAAGTAATGTTTAAGTAAAAATGGCTCAGAATGCAATTCAAATGTGTGTTCAATAACTTTCTAGAAATTGCAACCTTCTGTATTTTTTATTATGTTCCAGTGTACACATGTTGTATGCTTATACAGTTCAAACTTTGAACAATGCTTTCTGGTATTATTTTTGCTCCACTTTCAGAAAAATGTCATGGAAAGTGTAAAAGTAAAACCCAGATCAAGTTTTAATTAATAAAGTAGCATGATTTATTTTAATGGAGCAAAAATTTCACTTCATGTGTTTTTAAAAGGTGCAGGTTAGCATTCTCAAAATCACTGATAGCCTCTGAAATGTTGACGAATTTATTATCAATATTTTTGAAGGATCTGAAGTCTGTTAACACCCTGTAAGAACAAAATTATTAATATAACATTTTTTGAGTTAATTTTTTTTAACTAACAGTCTGTAGTTCTGTATGCATGCATACCAGAACTCCAATATTTCATAATTTTCAAAACTTCAGTAGCTCACCAAAAGAAATAGGAACTCATTTTTCTTTTGAGAATAGCAAGCAAGGGTTTGTACCAAATTATATGTAAAGTTTCTATCACTTATTCAAATGTATGTTTAACAGGGCTGTTCTGAAAGAGGATGAGAAATTGTTTTGAAGTTTTAGAGGAAATACCTGACAAAGCCAACTAGTGAAAAATATAGTACAAAAACATCTGGGTGTGGTAGTCTCTGCATTTGCTTCATAAAAGTGGAACACATATCATAGTTGAGTAGTGCAAATATATTTTGTAATTTGAATATCTGGGACAAGATATTCAGCTTGTCTAAATCTGCCTACTTCCACTAGGCATATCATAGAACTCATGATGGTTTACGCTACCTAATATCCTTGCATTAAATATTTTGTAGCTATGGAAATTTACAGTGGGTTTTTTTAGAAGTGTTAGAAAAATTCCTTATACCTGCCCCAGGTAAGATTTCTCATGATAGATGAAACCATGTTCAGTGAAATTATCACAGAACCACAGAATGAATGAAGTTGAAAGGGACCATGGGAGATCATCTGGTCCCACCTACCTCAAGCAGGGTCCCCTAGAGCACCTTACTCAGGATTGTGTCCAGACAGCTTTTGAAAATTTCCAGAAAAGGAGATTCCAGAACCTCTCTGGGCAACCTGCTCCAGTGCTCAGTCACACACAGGGAAGAAGTTCTTCCTCATGTTCAGGTGGAACTTGGTGGGCATTGGTTTCTGCCCATTGCCGCTTGTTCTAGTTCTTGGCACCACCATAAAGTTCAACAAAGGAAAGTGCTGGATTCTGCACCTGGAATGGGGTAACCCTGGATGTGTGTACAGACTGGGGAATGAGATGCTGGAAAGCAGTACCACAGAAAGGGCCCTAGGGGTCCTGTCGACAACAAGTTGAATATGAGTCAGCAGTGCCCTGGCAGCCAGGAGGGCCAACCATGTCCTGAGGGGAATCAGGCAAAGCATTGCCAGCCGGTCGAGGGAGGGGATTGTCCTGCTCTGCTCTGTACTGGGGTGGCCTCACTTTGAATATTGTGTGCCGTTTTGGGCACTGCCATGTAAGAAAGATATTAAGCTATTGGAGAGTGTCCAAAGGAGGGCAGCAAGGATGGTACAGGGCCTTGAGGGAATGCCCTATTAGGAGCAGCTGAGATCACTTGGTCTGGACAAGACTGAGAGGAGACCGCAACAGAGGAAATGGAGAGGCAGGCACTGATCTCTTCTCTTTTGTGACCGGTGACAGGACCTGAGGAAATGGCCTGAAGTTGTCTCGGGGGAGGTGTAGGTTAGGTATTAGAAAAAGGTTCTTTACCCAGAGGGTAGTTGGGCACTGGAACAGGCTCCTCAGGGGAGTGGTCACAGCACCAAACCTAACAGAGATCAAGAAGCATTTGGATGATACTCTCAGGCACATGGGGGATGGACTCTTGGGAATGGTCTGACTCTTAGGGATGGTCCTGTGCAGGGCCAGGAGTTGGACTCCATGATGCTTGTGAGTCCCTTCCAACCCAGAATATTCTGTGACTTTGTAGTTAACTGTGATTCAGTGAAAATGTATTTATTCATTTATTTAACTTGTATTTAAAAGTAGTAGTTGCTATTAAAATTGTTTTCTCTGGAGCTAGAATAAACAGTGCTTCCTGCCTTACAAAACACCCCAGAAATTCCTGAAGTAGCATGAAAAAAATTGACATAACAGAGAGTCCCTTAAAAAAAACCAAAAAACAAAACCAAAACAACAACAAAAACAAATTTAAAAAAACCCCAACAAACAAACAAAAAAAACCCCAACAACAAAAAAAAAAAACAAAAAACAAAAAACACAACGTATCTGGGACCCAAGGGGGCTGCCCTTGTTTAACCCCTGCTGGCAACTTAGCCCCACACATCCCCTTGCTCACTCCCCATCCCTGATGGGTTTGAGGGACAAAATCAGAAGAGTAAAAGTGAGAGAACTTGTAGCTTGAGATAAAGACAATTTAATTGGTAAAGAAAAAGCTGAGCACACAAGGAAAGAAAAGGAACTCATTCACCATTTCCCATGGGCAGGCAGGTGTTCAGCCATCTCCAGGTAAGCAGGGGTCCGTCACACATCATGACTCAGGAAGACACCAAATGTCATCAGTCTGAACACCCCCACCCCCCACCCATTTCTTCTTCTTCCCCAGCTTTTATTGCTGAGCATGATGCCATATATTATGAAATATCCCTTTCATTAGTGACACTCAGCTGTCCCAGCTGTGTCCTCTCCCTACGTCTTGTCACCCCAAACCTCCTTGCTGGTGGGGCTCCAAAGATAACTGAACTCATCACTTTGCCTAACATTTGTGACTACAGGAGAAACCCAAGGATATCCCTTGGATAACAAGACAGATTAAGAAATTTGTTATTGGGCTGATGCACCCTTTCAGTTCACCTTCTGATATCATTCATTTCATTTAGAAGTAAGAAACAAATCCTTTCTCTACTTGAATATTCTACCCAAATTTAAAGCTAATTTCAATAAAAATGTAGCTGTTCAGTTTCTCTGCATTTATGTTCTTTAGCCATTTCTTTTTAATTTTTCAGTAGTTTTAACTCACATGTTCATACTGCAAAGGGTTTCAGCTGTATATTACAACAAATGTATAGTCTCTAAGTTAAAGTCAGTTGTTGGGATTGTTTTTGGAGGTGGGTTATAAAGTAACTCTTCTGTACTTAGTAAACTACAGATCAGTATTAAGCTGTCACATCCACAGACTGTTGCTTTTTCATTTTACATGTGTGACATTATGCTGGTAAGAAATTGAGGTCTGGCTCTAGTGAAATTGCCTTACAAGTCAACTAATCAAAACTCATTTGATATACAATTTGTGCTTTATTTTTGAATTATTAGACAACCTATGTAATATTCTCATAACATTGACGTCTCTCACAGCAGAAGCCATCACGAGCACATTTAAGCAAAATGTAAATATAACTACAAGATTATAAAAAATAGACTTAAAATTTACATATTTACTACTTAACATTTCTGCTACAAGGGAGAAATTGGCTCTATAGGCTATTTTGAACTGTTTTGAATAGTTGCTATTTATATTTAATATCTGTATAATTATATCATACGAAAATGAGACCTCATGACAAACACTGTCTGTGCAGTAATTAATTTCAGCTAGCAGCAAAGTTTTAGTATTTGAACACTGATGTAAGAGAGACTGAAAGAATTTATGCTGAATTTTTGTGTCAGTGTAATCATTCCATGGTGGAGATGGCCAAAGAAATAGCAGAGTTCAACAGTTGTGTGCATGTGCACTCACCACCCACTTTTCAGAGTAGTACTTAAAGCACTATACATAACACTGACATTATAAAATCATATACTCACCTGAAATTTGCAGCACAAATGGATGCTGTCAAATATTAAAGCTACTTGCAGACATGATCCTGCTCTCTAGTCAACTTGTCCCTTAGGCTCTGTTAATCTTTACAAGTATTTTAAAAGGTGAAAACATCCTATAATATAATTCCACCACAAAATAATAAGGAAGAAAAGTAGTTTTTAATTTTTCTATATAGACAGGAATAAAGGAACAATGGACAATAGAAGCAGAGTTGCTTGCAGAGTTGGTTTCAATCAAATATGTGTATATCATATATCCTATCTTTTGAAGTTTGTGTATTCCTTGACTACCCTGACTAAATGTGCTCATGAGACATGGAGAGCAAATTCTTTTACTGAAAGTGCATCCTTGTTAAGCCCAAACTAATTATGCTATTGCAATTTAGGAATTTATTAACCCAGTTCCAGGTGATATGACTTTGAAATTTTATGAAATATGAAATAATTTTCTGCCTGCTCCCTAGCTATTGTAGTTCACCTGGCACATTAACTTGAACAAAAAATAATTGAGAGCTGCCTCAACGCATACACTAAACTGGCCACAGAGGCAGTGCCCTGTCAGCATATGCTAAACTGTCTGCAGAGGCAGTGCTGTCACTTGCTGCCACAAGAGCCATTGTCATTACTGCACTACTACAAGAGCTGTCACACTGTCACTGCTACAAGAGCTCTGTCATTTCTGCTGCAGAGAGATGGAAGCCGATGGTACTAACCCCATGTAAACTCTCCTGCATGACCAGTCAGCAGTAGTTTCCCTTCTATAGCCACTTTCCTTTCTCCCCGTAGGCAGACTTTTTTTTTTCTTAATGGCTATTTAAAGTGTGACTGTGATAATAAAGAAATTTGACCATCTATATTTAGATTTCTGAATAAATACATGACTTTCAGGAGCTCTTGCTAAATATATCTCCCATTCTAAGTCAATAACACTTTTTAATTTGGAAATCTCAAAGAATGATTTAAATGTTTCTTGAAAATAAACATCAAAATTACTCAGAACATTTCTCCTTTCTCTTCACAAGTAATTTCAGATTTCTCTTTCACTTGATTGATTTTTATCTAAAGGTAGGAAAAATTCAAACACATAAACCAAAAACAATAAAAGCAAAGTGTTCCTTACCACCCTAAATTTAGCCAAATATGAGGTACATATTTGAAAATATATCTGGCTGGTCAAATATATTGATTTACAGTGTAAGAGTCAGAAAAGATGAAGCAAATCATTACAGTCATCATAACGTTCCTCTCATCTGTTTTATTACTGAATACTTACTTTTATATTCTGTAGCACATCAATTTCTAATTCATGATTCTGATTGCAATCAGGGTACATTATTGCTCTGTATCTGTTGGTGTTCATTAATGTTCACAGCAGTTTTTGAGCTGGAAGGCGACAGCGTCAGCAGAGCAGACACAATGCCTAAATTTGTTTTACAGCTGAAGCTAGAGAAATCCTCCTAAAGAATGAAAACCCGATTGTCAGATCCCACTGCTCCAGCTTTATTTTTAGCCAGAATCTTATAATATTAATCCTACCAAACCTGTGAGGATTAAAATTAAAAAACAAAATAGTTTGTCTCCTTTCCTCTATCTAAATCCTTTTATTTCCTTAATTAACTGTCTAGATTGGAAGATTCACTGATAATTTGTTTATCAGTGATATACACACTGCATAAACAGTCTTTGAAATAATACTTCAAACTTTCCCTGTTAAATAAAAGACATACAATATTTTTAGGCTTTTAACCAAGGCTTCTGTCATTCTAAAACTGCTGGGGTTTGGTTTCTCTAATGGCTTTATCTTCTTCCTTTCAATTCCAATTCTAAATATAGATTTGTCATTATCTGACTTAGGTAAATGAAATAAAGCAAATTAATGTACCCCTGGATTTAATGGCTTGTTGCAACTTTTTTACTAAGAGCCAACACTGAGTTACATATATTCTGGTTTAAGTAACCAAAGAAATTAGTTGAGAAAAGATATATGAACTAATAGTCAATAAATATATCCTTAGTAAGTACTTATTGCTATGCAATATACCATTAATACTTAATGTCTCCAGTGGAATCTTTTTTTTTATTCAGACAAAGAGGCTGATTCCAACTTTATATATAATCAGGTTAAAATTATTGCACAGGGGGTAAGAATCAACATTTTTCTCCTGCTTACAGTGATGAATCCTATAAGCAGCATAAAATGAATGAAATGTATCACTACAGGGCAGAGGACAACCATACTTTCTCAGGGGCTCAAGTAGAGGCTGCAAACTATGAAAATGTAAACTTTAGTGAAGACCTCCAGAATGCTTATATTTACTGAAATATATATATCCTCTCCCTACAATGCCTTACCTCCCCCAAAATCCAGTGAAGCAGCCCTGAAAACCTCTACTTCAGACACTGTATGTAACTGTAGAAATATTTTCCTCTGCCTTTCAGAGATCAGATCGCTGTCTTGGATTTTGCTCCCTGGAAAGCATCAGGCCATTTTAATATGTTGAAGTAATTATGAAGATAATAAATAAAGCATTATGCAGAATAATTTTAATGTCATTGTGTTGAGGATTATTTTTCTATGTCTTCACTGCTGGTTGAGATCAAATATTGACTTGTATGGAATAAATATTTCTACAAACAATAGTTGTAGAGATATATTCCATATTCCACTCTACAAACAACAAAAGCTGAAAGCTTCAGTAATGAAGTACTGTCTTCAAAATTTTAGGAGTAAATTTGCTAATGATTTTACTGAGCTCTCTCAAGCAACTTTTTTTTTGACTTGTCTAATGACTTTAAAGGTAAGTAACAGCTTTGTTAAATGATTTTTTGCCTTTGAAAAAAACTTTTCTAATCTATTGTTTTACTATATTTTTTATTCTTTTCCTATGTACTTATGTGTATAATAGATGTTCATAACTAGACAGCATGTGATGGAAGTAACATCAAGACAGAAATCACAGACAGAGCAACAAATCTCATTACTTTTTCCTCTGATAATGAGACTGTCTTTATTTCAGTTACTAACATATAGACTGGTACTCAACATTGTCATGTAAGTCACACATTATTTGTATTTTTCCAGATACTATGGATATTGAAATAATAGTTTTCTACAGATGGGTGAAATTATTGTTCTACTAGTACATGAGACAAGCCAGGAGAACACACAGGAGTCAAAGCTTGTGCTAAACATCACCTTATTATGTTGGAAGTACCATCAACCAAAAACTTCAGGCAGGAAGAGAATCATTGCAAATATGAGCATAAGTGCATAACTAGAGACTGCAAAATGGGATTACTTAAGGTTACTGAAACTAGCTTACACTGCTCACTGATAAGATTAAAAGGAAGACATGGTAGACAGTTGTAACACTGTCTTTAAAGGAACATAGGTAAGAAGATTGAAGTAAGATTTAGTTTCACTAAGCCTTGGTCAGGCTTACTAGAGACAAGTGATGTAGCTCAGGTATGAGATATTGTTCTGGACTGAGATTAATTCGGCTTGTTCAGACCACAACCAGCAGTTATTTTGTACCTCTAAGGTCTGATTGTACATGTGCCTTTGCTGTTTGGTGTTTAAACTATCTTCTACAAACCAGAAGGTTCTGTGAAGGTGCTCTAAGAGTGCTTTCCTGCCAGATATAGGTAGCCAGTATACTAATGTTAAAATCATCAATAATTTAAAAATTAGGTATTTGAAAGGGACAGAAAAGGCCAGAGGTTTAGGAAGAGGAAAACAAACAATGAAACAAATAAGACAGGGAAGTATTGCTGTTGATAGCAATATTATAGGAAAGTTCTTAAAACCAGAGATCATGGGGAAAATAATACCTTAAATCAACAAAGGTGTAAAAAGAATTGTTAACAGGTTAAGATGTGGGTACTACAGGTAGAACAGGAAAGGAAAAAAAGTTATCTGCAAACTATGGGTGCTAACTCACAGTATTTGAGGTTTAGGGACACTAATTAACAGACTTATTAAACTCTTGACAATATATTTTAAAGAGCAATAGATAGCTGGACACTTAGGCAGGAAGAGGAGGAAAGGGAAGCAACAACTTGGAGCTGATATGCTACAATCTTAAACAGTCTGCTTTTCTTTGTATCCTTATTAAAAAACACAGCCAGAACTGTGAGATAAAATAGGCAAACATCTGGAGAACAACAAAATCTTAAAACTGAGAAAGTCAAATTTCAAAACCAAATAATCACGACAGAGAAAAAGAACTGCTTTTTGATGTTAAAAACAAAAATGTAGTGGATGAGGGGAAACAGTAGCCAAACTGTGTCAAGATCTTAAATAGGTTTACAAAATAAGTAGGTTTACAAAAAGGTCTCTGAGCAAAATCTTACATTAGCTCAGCAAGCACTGCCATGTGAAGTAAGATTCCAAATGGAATGCAAACAAAATATGCTGATAAGCAGCAATGTGTATAAACTCAGAGGTAAGTAAGCAAGATGTCCCAGAGCAAGTTTCTAGGTATTTTCTTGTTTCACAACATCAAGATTTGAAAAGCATTAAGAGCACTTTAATTTTATTACTACATGATACTGACTGTTTTGAAAACACACAAACATATTACGTTCTAAGGAATGCATCAATTCAAGCAAAGTGGTTATTCTCTTTTTCCAGCAAAAGTGCGTCAGAATGTTGTGCAAAAGAGGGGCATAGCCAGGATAAGAGTATGTTGCAGTCACGCTTCCATCTGGACAGAAACAAGGAACCCCTGTAACTCTGAACCAAGCTGTTCATTCAGTGCAACCAAACTGCTGGAAGTACTCCAAAAGGCATGGTAGAGTACACCTGATAATTTTGTTCACAGTCACTGAGCCGTGCTGACAGGCATGAGGGAGAGCAGACTGCCCTATGTCCCCTGGGAGATGGTGACCGCTCTCATAGATCTCTGTGGCTTTTCAACTCCTTCTCATGACTTGTAACCCACAGAATTTCCAAATGCCCATTTCAAAGGGGAACCAACACTGTCTTACAAGAGCTTATTCAGCACAAGCAGAACAGTGAAAAAAGGAATAGCAAGGAATGCAGAAGGAGGGACAAACAAGCAGAATTTTGTTTCAAAAGGAATATGAAGCAAAGACAGTGTCAGTAGACACATATAATTTCACTTGCAAGTTCAAAGTTTGGCACAGGTAATCATGGTATTTAAAATATTCAGATATGCGTGTTCATTGGGCTGTGGCCATCCATGTCTCTAGGAGAAAAATACAACATACCATTCAAGGAAAGGTATTAATATAGAAATTTTAGTGATTAACTAGAGACATGAATAAAGGTAACAAGTCAAAGCTATAACCTACCCAAAGCTCACCTATAATAAAAGACTCTCTCTATGAGCTTTTTCTAAGTACCTGAATACTTGTCAAGAATGATCAATGAACAATTGATTATAGCTTGCTGTTAACCTGGGATTAAAGACTAAGAAGCAAATACTGAGTTAAATCTCTGTGTCTGAGAGGCACAAAGATCCTGCAACAGTGACTGTGTGCAAGGACATAAAAGCTACCAAAGGAATTGTAAGGAGGAGGTGATAGCAACAAGATGGGGGCAGGGGCAGCATTTTCTGTACATGGTTGGTTTAGGCACAAGGCAGGTAACTTTTGCTTCAGAAAAGGCTGAATGCTTCTGCAGAGCTGGAAATGTTCTGCTCAAATTTCCTACTGTTCAAAGAATCTAAAACTGGCTTTGTTTGAAGAGAGTAAAATGAGAAGGAAACTACTTGTCAATATTTCAGAAAAAGCAGAAAGGCAAAGAAAAAATGTTAAGTGATGTAATGGTTCTCTGTATATATATGTACTTTGTACTAGAAGGGAATTTTACTGGCAAAAATCCATAATTTTCAAGTCTCAGAAGAAAACAACATGTGGAATAAAGTACAGTGTTCAGTATAGCTGGATAAAGATTCAGAAGCTATACCATGGTGACAAAATCTATACTGGAATGGAGATAACACAGAATATGCAACCTCTCTCCTTTTAGCTAATTTCCATGTTTTAGATAGAGATACTTTGAGATTCTCTAGGCAATTATTCCATATGATGCCAGGAAATTAAACAACAATCTCCATTCAAGAATATGTTCCACTGCTGAAGTAATCAGACAGACCTCATCCAAATTTGTGAAGTAATTTTATTTCTACCAACAGGGAATCCAGTTCTATTTCTTTTTTCCCTCCTCCTACATATTCTTTTGTTCTCTTTATATTGTGTTCTTTCAATATTGGTAAAGGAATTATTTTCTCTTATTCCACCTGCCACATATAATTTTGGACTGGCTTAGTTTGCCAAAACAATAGTCACAATTATCTGGTGATGTGGAAATGCATCTTGAAATTAAACACATCCTGCAGCAGCAAAATGTTTCCCTGTTAAATTATATATACAGCTCAAATTTTAGAGATCAGTGTCCCCTTATTCCAGTTGCCCTGTCAAAGGTAGAACATGAATTTGGTGCTTTTTATTTTATGTTATTCTACTACGGAATACCAGGGCTTTCACAAAGATGCTTTTCTGCACCACACAGAAACTGCACAGAGTCAGGCATTGACAACTGAGAGAATGTGTTCTGATGATATTACTCAGTGAATGAGTCAGTGTGTCTACTCAGGCATAAAAAAGGAAAGGAACTGTGTTTTAATGTGGTATGTACTGTCACAGGATTATCAAAGGAAATACAAGCAGGTGACAATGCGCAGCTATATTAAATACCTTAGCATTTGAGTTGCTCCGTGTTGTGCCTTGTAAGCAGAAGCAGAATGTAAGAAACCTTTGGAGCACCAGCAATGTGTGGCACAGCCTGCATAAACTACAGCACAAGACTCTGTGAATGCAAATCTCTTGTGGCAAAACTGCAACTGTTTTGGCCCCATGAAAATAGAGCCTAACTGCAAAGCTGAAAGCCCACTTCATTCTAGGATTCAAACCTTTTGGCTATTTTGTGGTGTTACGGTTTTTTGCTCAAGGACCCTCTTAATGAGTAGGGGTTTTTTTTGACAGTAAGAAATATCAGTGTTTGATCCCCATGTCTTATAATCTGAAATTAATCAAATGCCATAAAAATTTATATTGCTTTAAAGGTTATATTTTTCCAAATGTACTGAGAGAAACACACTGAGGAATGAACCAAATGCAATACAGCAGATTTTCAAACATGCAACAAAATAAGCTTCTATGTTTTAGAAGTGGGGAGTGTGCTAAGACAAAGATGGTTAATTTTTTTCCTTTAAAAGAAATATTCTCTTGAAGTTTCACAATAATAAACACAGTTCTCTGTAACTATACTAGACTATCAGAGAATATTCTATAAGAAACTATCACTCTTCTTGTCCACTATGAGTCCCCGCTGTCATTAAATCATTTAAGTAGATTGAAGAACACAGCTCTTGTAAATGTCTGCTGCATCCTCTGTTATTTTGAAAGATGGTGACCTGGTAAAAAGCAAAAGGGAGACAGGGAGAAAAAAAGAGAGAGAGGGAGGGAGCAGCGTGAATGCCAACTGTCTTCTGCCTTGTGTTTCTGTTCTCACTGCATTTGTAACGTCTTTCTTTAAAACCAGGTTTTAACAGGCATAATTTTGTAGCATTTCCCTGTATCATTTTACCTGACCTCCCCCCTCCTTTTTCTTTATGCAAACCAAATACAGCAAAACAACTAAAAAAATGTTTACACATATCTTTCTGACAAATTGAAGTTGCAAGTTCAAGTGTGACTGTCTCTTTGTAGTTTTATCACAAGTTTATCACAATACGCATTTGCCATATACCCATTATGGAGACATCCAGAATGGTATAGTTAAAGGATTATTTAACAGCCAGTTTTCAGCCCAGCCTTCAGCTTTCAGAGTTGTTGAGATACACTTGATAATGGGGCCAAAGATCATAGAAAGGGTAATGTAGGAAAATAGTAACTACAAATGAAATCAAGGAAATTTAGAATCCTTTAATCTGAAACAGAGACTGACTGATTGACTGGGATTAGCAGTTCTGAAGGATAGGCTCACATTTAAGAACTGTGTAATTCCCATATGATTTAAGGCACTGAAAACACATGGTGATGTCTTCTGGGCCACTATTTTACCCTAATGGTAGATAGTATGAAGAAAGAAAATAACAATTTCAAAAAATGACTTAAGCTCACTTAAGGGAGGCAGGTTCAGAGAATCTTACAGAGGCAGAGCAGAAAGGAAATCACAGAATTAAGACACTGCAGATGCTAAAGACCAGCCAAGACATCTGCCAGCATGAGAGAGACAAGACACTATGCCCTGGATATTTTTGGATATATCTAAGCAGCACAACATAGTTTGGGTCCTTTTTCTGATGCCTCCAAGCTTGAAAGAAGTTACATGCATGCTATATAAACATTCATAATGACACTGAAGCGAAAAGGAAATCTTAAAGTGCAGCAAGCAAAAAAAAAATTAGTCTCCTGAAGTGTTTCAGACTCAACATTCATGTGTTGATAAAGACTTAGCTATTTGTAGTTTAGAAATAACACTGTATCATTGTGTATTATTTAAATGCAACAAAGGCAAATGATAATGATATTTCTTTTTTTTTCCCTTGCAAATTCTGGAGGAGGAGAGCAGAGTTGTTATGTACTTGAATCGTATAATATTTACTGAACTTTAATTACAATTTCCAGACACTATAAAGATCTTTGTATGCAAACAGTACAGTTATTAACCAGAAATTGTAAAAGACATAATAATTCAGTGTTATTAATATATTTTGTATATTTTTCAGGGAGTGAATTAATTTTAAGTTGTGTAATTTTTATTAATCATTGACTGTTTAGTCTGTGTTTCATTTGAAACTTACTGATTTTCAATATATGTGTTTCAAGTTTAGTGTTTGACTTTTCCATCTGTCATTATGTGCTGATTAGTTTATCTATAATTGAAGTCAATAAAGTCTCCTTAATGTACTGTACTGCCGTGTATCATTAAATATTGGTTGTAATCATGGAAATACTTCAGTGCTTTGGAATCACAGGAATGCGCAAAGGATGCTCTGATATTCTCTTTCTTACTGCATAAACACTTAAACATCCAAAACATGAATTAGCAGCAATTTTATTTTAAATTGTAATCACCTGGTGTAATGGAACCCCATTACCCTAAATTCTGGTTTAGTTGCAAAATCAGTATGCAGTCATCAACTGGAATAAACAGGTCACTTTTAAGCAACAATCACACTTTCCATAAGGAGATTGCTGTTCAAATAAAATAGAGCAAAGGGTCATGTGGCTAACGTGTCTGCTTCATCCTCACGAGAACCTGGACTATGCACTTCTTTCTCTCCTGGAAGTCTCTGTGGCAGCATAATGTCAGAGTCATCTCCAAAATATCAAGAATCTCAAAAATTATTCAGCAAAGTAAAAAAGTAAACCAAGTGCTAAAAGGTTTTGCTCAATCAAGGTCTTCATTTCTCCACATCAGATCCGCATAGTCCTAGAAGTATTGTGAATAAAGGTCTCCTCATCACATGCCTAAGCTTACTTTACCAGGCCTTGAAAGGGCTAGAGTACCAGGAATATAATTTAAAATAGCAAGCTAATCAGAGGGACTGTTGAACTAGCCAACTAAAAGAAATGGAGCAGTCAAGGGAAGGGATAGTCACCCTCTGCTTTGCATTCACTAGACAACATCTATAGTATTGCATCCATTTTTGACCACTCCCCACACTGCTACTACAACAAAGGCAGGGATTCAGGGGAAGGCTACCAGAATGATCAAGACTATATAATTCAACCTACAAGGAGAGGCTGAGGAACCAGGGCTTGTTGAATCTGAAGGATTCAGGGGGACCTAACAACCAATAAGGAACGTACAGTGAGAAGATGGAGCCATGCCCTTGAAGGCAGTGAGCAAGAGGAAGCCAAAACCACAGTTATAAGGTGGAAAAAGATCAGACTGAACATAGAAAAAACTTTTTTCAGCACAAGTACAGTGGAGAAATTTGCCCAGGGAGATTGTGCAGTCTCCATCCTTGCATGTTTTTTAATACCCAAGTGGATATCACCCTGGGAAATGTGACCTGCTACTGCAGCAGACTCTGCCTGAATGGGAGGTTTTACTAGAAAGCTCCTTAATTTCCTTCCCACGTGAATTATTCTCTAATTCTGTGACATGTTTTAATATTGTGACCTTTTAAAAAAGAGACAGTATCAACTACAAGCAATCAGCCTGAATTTGAGAATGCCCACAGAGACAGATAGAAAAAAATATGTCCTTACTTTTCCATTGCTGTAAGCTACCCTACCAGCAGACCAGACTGGGAAAAACATGACATTATTGCCACTACAGGACTAAAATAGGTTCATATTTGGCAAACAGGGATTGTTAACAAGGGATCTTTCATTCTTCTGCACTCTTTCATGTCATAGAATTATAGAATGGTTTGGGTTGGAGACTTTCACATATTTAGTCAGACTCCCCTTAAAACTGCTATAGTACTGAAAATGGTCAGTACAAAAGGTTGCATTTAAGCACTCCATAACTTATGAGAGCAGCTATTGCCTTTTAAATCTTTAACTATGAAATTGTTCAATTGATGCACCTGTATAAATATATTGTCACAAGGCTACACATTAAATATAAGACCAGCCAAGAGGAAAAACAATTTGTTAGCAAGATGTGATTTACTGGCAAGTTATTTCTCTTCCCCAGTGAAAAATACAAATGGAGGATGCATTCTCCATTATAGTCTGGTTTGGTATCTGACCAATTACTGATCAGCTTAGCCCTTCCTGAGGGCTGCTGACATGTAAACTCGCTAAATAAAAAGTTATTTTATTGTCTACAAAGATGCTATGTTAATAGATTTGAAAAGAACCACCCATGTATCTTCAATGTTTCTGATGGCTCAGATGAATTCATCTAGAAACTTTCTTCTTTGTTGAAGCCTTTTCTTTAGTTCTTTAGTAGGTCTTCAACCAGCAGAGTCAACGTTTTCTTTTGGCTTCATCACTGTTATTTTTGGTCATAAATATCCTATACTATTCAAAAAATGAGAACTGTCACTTCTGTTCTGCTTCCATTCGTCAGACAGAAAGCAAGAACACATTAAAAGAAATCAGATTCTCAGTTATTAACTAGTTACCCAGTCAATTAGTCTGTAGATTCCCTGAATCTTTCTCTTTGCCTTTTACTTAATGATACTTTCCAGTCATACTTCCTCTTACCTGGAATTTTGCTTGACCTCCATAACCTTCCACAAATGCTTTGCAGTGACAACATTCAACCCCATTAGCAGCGCTGGATGCATCCTGTAAGTTCCCAACAATGTACACCTATAGTTTACTGTATGCTTCATCATTTCTCCTTGGCATACATCTAGGCTGACCTTACCTATGAAGATTATAAAAAGGGTGATGCTGAGTATTTTGTCTTCTTCTCCATCATTTTTAATTAAATTAGCAGCCTCATTCTGCAGCAGTTGCTTGCTATGCCTGCTCTTCTTCCTGCTTGGAGGATTGTAACAGTCTTGTACTTCAAGAGTTGAAGAATCTGAATATCTCCTGGCACTAAAAGTTTATTCCTTATTTGTAAATAATCAGTTCAGTAGACCACTACTCCTAGTCAGCATACACAGTAGTTGCATCAGGACTCGCAACACACTGCAAAAATCTACCAAGTTACTTGTGCCCTACTGTGCTGCTTTCTGAAGTCCCCCATGAGAATCAGGACCTGCAGAGCTGAAGATTTCCCAAATTCAGTACTTAGCTCTGTACAGTTAGAGTGTTCATCCTAGCCAAAATAAATATTATCAAGGAAGAATGCCTGTGAATGTCTACTGGTTCTGAGCTGTGCACAATATAAAAACTGTAAAATATAAAGTCAGTCTTAAAAGTGGAGAAAAACAAGGCACACTTTCTATTTCTGTCTCCCTACCTCTGAAGTGGGACAGATATTCAGAGGAGTTACCTACACCATCTTGTATGCTTCCACTGGACAAGTACTGAGACTGCACCTCCTTGAGACTAATGTTTTTTAATCTCTCTTCAATGGTATCAGAACCTAATACCTGGTAAACACCCAGAAGTTTGCATTTAATACAGAAAGAAATATGTGAGAGCAGGAATTCGAATAGTCATCCTTTAAGCAATACTCTGGTATTACCTGATGCTATATGACTCAAAAGGTAAGCAAATTTGGAACAAGTTTCCAGGGAGACTTATTTTTAGATTTTTAAGTGATGATTCTCACTTTAATTTCAATTGAAGTAATAATAACATACCCACGGTAAAGATCTATACTACCAGCAGTAACATTTACAATTTCCTATTATTTAGAGGTGACATTTAACTTCTAATGACTGGAATAATTTTTACTTTGGAAAAGCCAGAGATTATTCTTGGGAAAAAAAATAAATCTGGGTATTGTCCCAGAAAGTTTAAATTAAGATTTAACAGTCTGAGGTTTTTGTTCATATTTTCTCAAATAGTATATTATATTTCAGTTGCATTTTATCTTCCTTTCTATTTTTTTAACCCCCATCTTTGTATAATTGAATTTCTACTTTGGCAATACTCCCATATGATTTTCTTCAGTCAAATAATATCCTCTTCTAAGTCATCTAGTTCCTACTTCCAAATCTCTTGAGCAATGCATAATAGGAGATTACACCACCTCTCAAAGCCAACTTACAGGCTTACCAAAACATTGCTGGAAAAACTTAGCATTCTTATTTTTATGTTTCCCAACAGAAGGCCAATTAGTTTTGGAAGCCTTCAGGATCCCATGGAAAAGAGCTTTTTATGATTTATATATAGATGTAGAAGGTTTCAATTAGATGGTAAGGGTGAAGAAAAAGTACCAGTTAAAGATGTGGGGGTTTCTGTTCTAGCTGCAGACCTAAAATTATATGATGAATCACCAACACAGAAAGCTCACTATTTTCCTTTTTTGTCAGACCTGTAGTCTTCTATGATGGAAGATGTTGTACTAAAAGATGACAATTTCCCTGCTTATTTTCCATGTATAAAACAAGAAAGCCATGTCCCATTCATTTGACTGACACAAAAAGTTTTAGAAAATATTTCAATGCTATAAAGAATTTGTATTCAACATTTTTTCTGCTATTCTTTATACCTCTAGACACTTCAAGTCAGAATTCTAAGTATTATACTCTATAACAGCAGCTCTTGCTACTTCTCTGGGGTGTTAGCATTTGTTGCAGCACAAGTCAACCCTGACAGAATACAAGGAAGTGATTTGAATTCTTTCACCTGTTGCCACCATAACAAGTTTCTGGAATATCCTGATCCTTCTGCTGCATATCTTTGTCCAGTTACCTCTTGAACTTGATTATTGCAAAGACACTTTCAAAATGTTATAATACTTCTGGAGAAACTGAGTTTGTAATGTAGAAGCCACAGGAAAAAAGAAAAGCAGCATTAAGGTAGGTGGCATTTGATCTCTGAGTAACTTATATCATAAGGCAAACCTGTTATAACATACTCAGCAGGGGGGCATGATGTTCATCATAAATTCCCATTAGGCTGAACAAAGACATCGGTCCACATATCAAGGAGCTCTTTTTGTATAATCACCTTAATTCTGGTGACTGGCCCTCTCTTTAGTCTCAAAAGTGCTGGCTAACAAGCCCTTAACTTCTAACACTTTCCTCAAGCTCCCAACTCCCTCAACTAACTTCAGTATGAAGAACGGGATAGAATATGATAGCCATATTCTGCTAGGACAAAAAAAGAGTGGAGAGAAATAAAGGCAGAAGGGGATAAAGAGAAGAATGAAGATTACCAGACCCTAGATCGTGTGTTGGTCCTGCTGCAAGGATGGTCTGGATCCCAGGTCAACAAAGAAAGCAAGACAAAGTGAGGAAAAAGAGAGAGATAGCAAGGCGGATCCACTTCCTTTTGTAGTTTACCTGGTGCACGTCTCTTATGTAAAAGAGATTTTTCATGCCATTCTATTAGCACATGTTCAGCCACTACTTTTGAGTAGCCCAGGAAGTAATTGGCAGGGGATGGGGAAGTTAACACAGGCACACTGAGTGTGATACTCAAGGCATAAAAAGAAGTCAGCTCACAACAGCACTGCCCCACTTCCACAGGATCCTCTCTTCACATCATCACTTTCCTGTCATAACAATCAGAATGTTTGAGACAAAGCATGCTTATGCCTAGTCCTCCACAAAACTGATATTACTTAGTTGCTCAATTTGGTAAATTATTGTCCATTTAGCTAAGATATACTACATGACTGAGTGTCCCAAGTTAAAAGTCTACACAAAAGCACAGCTCACTTAAGTGAGTTTTAACTACACTGCCCAGATTTAACTGCTGAACAAGCAAAATGTGAAATACAGTGATATACTTAAAGTAGTTCCTGAGACTGAATCTGTATTTAAACAGGAGCTTTTTTAAATCTGACTATTGAAAATGTAATCAGAAATGCAAGATGCACATGGAAATTTTACAAATATAGCATCTGTCAGGTCAAACATGAAACAAATGCTGGAAAGTAGATCTAGTTAAATTGAATGAAATCATTGGAAGTAATTATCAAGGTACCTCTGCATGTATATAAGAGGCTGAGAAATGAGTTGACTAGAATTTGAAAGAGAGACCTAGACAGCTGATTGTAGCTGAATATGTAATTCACTTAAATTTCAGTATAGTTAATTGTTCTAAGAAAATGGCAGGAAAACTGCTTTGTTACCGCCTCTCTGAAAATTAGTCTAGATCAAAAAAGTACTTTGAAGGCAATGGCTTTTATGAAGGAAGTTATTATAACTTTAAGGAAGGAGATTGCTTACACAGCAGGATACAAACTACACCAATTTAAAAACAAATGGTGTTTGGCTTACGTAGTGATTCTGCCAAGCTGATGATTTGTGAGGAAACATGGTATACCTGCTGTGATTTGTCACTGGTATGATTTACTTGCAAAATATATGTAATATGGTATCTACTGTATTCCTAAATGGATACCAGATCAGCATAGAATTTGAAGAAGAAAAATCAACTGCACTGTCCACACTGCTGTTTACTCTGTAATAGAAAGTTTGGCAAAATATGTTAATATCAAAATCACCAAAAGGCAACGAGACACGCAGATTTGAGTGTCTTTGATCTAAATCTGGCAGTTTCAGGAAACCTGCATCTCTGATCTTTTCATTACTATCATCTGGGAATACAATAATATCAGGTTTTTAAGCCACTATAGTGAACATTAAATTTTAATGTACCTGTGGAGATTTAAGTGCATTTTTTTCTCCATGACTACTATGAGATTTAACAACAGCAGCAACAACAAAAAAAGAGGAAGAAAGAAAACAATAAAAAAAAGTTTTTAATCTTACCTCTCAGTGTGTTCCAGCAGGAGTTGTATCTTTCATACTCTCCTTAGCTTTTGAGGAGAAGTCTTTTTAAGGAAGACTTTTTGATCTCCTTAACTACAGCAAGAAATTTTGGAGATGCATTTAAAAATATTGCTCTGGAATCTTCTCTTTCTTTTCTTTTGAAGTTGAAAATGCTTTTAGGTCAAAGATTTATTGTACCTTCCTTAGCAAGCCAGCAGGGTTTTAAAGGAAATTCTGAGTTGTTTCTACATCTGAATGATCTGCAGCTTGATGAGACCCAGTCAACTCTTGCAAGGGGGCACTTGAAGAGGGAGACTTAGTGAGGGGGGGAGAAAAAAATCACAATGATAAGCAAAAATCTCTAGGTTGTAAGAACATGTGATTGGATGATTAAATTTTGGAGTTGTATGTTTGAAATGGTTCTTTAAAACTGGACTAGATAAAGGTATGCTAAATGAAAATTATTACTGATTGAGTTCTAAGTAGGCAAGGTGAGATAAGATCATCATTTCAGTCTTATCAGAAATCTTCACACCTTCACTACTGTGAATAAATTAACACCTTAACTACCCCCACTCCTGTCCCCATGGTCTTCAACTCATTCTGAATACCTATGGGTATTGCAAGCTGATCACAGTCATCCCCTCCTGCTGATTTCAGCCACTTCCTTCCGTAGCTGTTCTTTCTATATTGCAGTGAAGTCTTCTCCTCCTGATTTAACAATGTGTGTGATGCAATATGAGAGGTATCTTTCTTAAACTGCTAACTACTAATATATACTACCTGTTGTCCAATATCAGCTGATGCTGCTTTTGTAGCATACTTGTGAGCTCTTCAGGTCAAAATAGGGAATCCTTGAGGGTACCAGTTCTTATGACAAACAAGTTCTAGTCTGTCTGGCATCAGACACATAAATCTTTCCATAACTTTCTGGTCATTTTGTGATGATCACAGCCAGCAGATGAGGATTTACTGATATATGAACAGACTAACATTTAAATCTAGTCAGCCCTGGCCAGTTGTGGTTTAAGCTGAGCTGGAAGTTAAGCCCCACCCAGTTTCTCCCCTTCCCCCACCCCCTCCAGCGAAGGGAGAGACATAAGTATAAAAGGGTTGAGATAAGAATTTACTGGAAACAGCAATGAGGTAAGAAAACTAACAGTAACAGCAACAATACTAATAACAGCAGTGCATAAAAGAGGGTGATTACATACAAAATGCTCAATAAGCCTGACATAACCACAGCTGGTGCCACCCCACCCCTCCTTCCACCACGCTTTTTCCCAAGCAGAAAAGGACATCCCTCTCCTCAGAAATGAGAGTCACTTCCCCCTTGCCCCAGCAATGAAAAGTAATGGCTAACAATGGGATCAGCATTACCCTGCCACATGATCCCCTGGAAAAGGACAAAACGTTAGCAGATGCAGGCCACCTTTTACCTAAACCCAAAGCCACATCCTCTTCTTCATGGAAGTGAGAATCCCTTACTTCCCCCCCAACCCCGAAATGACGTGAATGGTATAGAATAACAACCTAGACACACCCACGTGATTCCAGGCTCCACCACTTGTGTCTTTGGCAGAAACTAGGACTCCAGGCCACACACCATTCATTTAATATTCCTTAAGAATAGGCCTTTAATGTCCAAATGACTTGTGCATCAGAACCTTCAACTCTCAGAATGAATATATTTCTGTGATTGAAAGTTCTAACCCATCTTGTTTTGACACTGCAATCACTTAGTGCTAACTAAATCTCTACTCTTTTCTTCCAGCATCTATGAAGAACAGATCCTTGGTTTGTCTAAGCATTTTTTACGAAGTCCTGCTCATGAATTTGGTGACTAGGGCAGCTTCGATGTTTTTTCTTAATTGCAGTTTTTCCTCCAACTCAGCCTCTCTGGAGAATTAGACCAGTGTTTTTAGACCCTGCCCTTTGCATTCTGCACTTCTCTCAGTTCTCATTAACAACGTTTTTGTCTCAGCCACTAATCTGTACTTCATCTGCATTTATACTTCATCTTCTAAAAGTAATTTAAATATCATGATTAGTGATTTCCTTACAATCCTGAAAGGATTTTTCAATGCATTTCTTTTCAGCTGTGAAAGCTTCCCAGTGGTTCATTGTTGAAATATTCACATTTCCTCTAGGCAATCCCTTCCATGTCAGCCTGTTGAGTGCTTTTAGATTTGCAGAAAGAAGCAAACTTGCAAGACAAGCAGACAGCTTGTGAGCTAAAACTCCTGAGCTTTGAGGGGCTTGTTTGCCTGAAGGGTGAACACAGTTCACTGCAGACCTACCAAAGTCCTATTTTGTTAATAAATGTACAGCATGTAGCAGCTAAATGAAAAATGAAATTCAGTAGTATTTCCTGAAGGACCTCAGGGATGTGTTACACTGACAGAATGCCAATTTCTATCTTTAATAGGATAATGTACTGGTGAAACATCAAAATCATTTTATATGGGTGCATGTCACAACATGCTGAAGCATCCTTGTGCTTAGAAGAATAATGTAGTCATAATAAAAACCCCAGTTTTATCCTTTATCTTTCTGGGGCTTGGAGTTTTTATGGATATGGCTGTACATTTTATGTTATTAAAATACAGCAAAGAAAAATTAGATTTTTAGGCAAAGAAAATTCAAGAAATTCTCAAACATAAGAACTCCTAAAAGACACTCCACCGACCCCACTAGCAAGGTTCAGAGTTTTGTTGTCTCATGGAAGAAATAACATGACTACTTTAATGTGTGTTGCTTCCTGTGGAGACATGTGGATTTGCTAGGCTTTTTTGTTATTTCAATTTATTTTCTTAAGCTGTTTTGTGTATGCAGTTGGTTTTGAGGGACATTATGGTCACCTTTTAAGTAGGTACTTAGTTGTGACAAAAATTGTCAATGCTAATCATTTCTCATACCCTGGGTATTGATGTATTTTGGATATCTGCTGAGTTGTACTAACTATAGGCTGCAGAAATTATGTAGTATTTACTTAAAAATAAGTTAACCACTGTGATGAGTGACCCTAGCCAGCAGCCAAGCACCCACATTTCTGCCCTCTCATTCCCTCACCCTACCCAGTGGGCTGGGAGAAGGAACAGGAAGAGCAAAAGCAAGAAAACTCATGGGTCAAAATAAAGACAGTTTAATCAGTGAGGAATAACAAGGGGAAAAAAAAGAAATTATGAACAGGAAATCACTCGCCACCTTCCCCAGGTGGATCAATGCCCATACAAATAGACACCTTAGAAAACAAAACCCCACCCTTCTTCCTAGGCCCCAGCTTTTACTCCCAAGAGTGACATTATATGGTATATATTTTCCTTTTGGCCAAGTCAGGTCAGTTGTCCCATCCCAATCTCTCCCCTACTCCCAGTATACTCAATTAGGCAGAACAGAGACAGAAAAAAAAGAATGCCTTAACACTGTGCAAATCACTTCTCATTGGTAGCTGTTATCAATGCTTCTTTAGCCACAAATCAAAAACACTGGCTGCTACGCAGGTATTTAACTCTATCCCAGCCAGATTCAGTAAAATCTTCTAACAGTGTGATTCTCTCAGAAGCCACCAAAAAAAGTTCATTTTTTTATAAGTCAGCATTCCAGCATTCTACAGTTGGAAACATAGGTTGAGCAGCAGTTTCCACAGATTTGCACTTACAGTGAACAGTCACATGCAGAGTTATTGTTAGATTTAAAGATTCCAAAAATTCTCTTTACTTGTTTTTATTTAATAAGGAAAATTTTTCAGTTGTTCCCTCTTTAACACTGAAATTTAACTCCTGGTGACTTGTAAGTGGATGACTCAGTAAGTTTATGCTTATAGTACTTACATTCTTACTCCAATACATAACCTTGGAGGAGAGAGGAGGAAGATGCCCTCTTGGAGGAGAGAGGAGGAAGATGCCCTCTCAAGGGTTCTTTTGAATCTAGTCTAGATTAATAATATGTAGAAACCATTGTTATACAGATATTGAATAGTAACTACAGTTAAGTAGATCTTTTCCTAGCAGGTATCTGTCTTTGCTATTAACTGGTACCAACATTGTAAGTCTTAGGTGAGTGTATAAGGAATAGGGACAGGTTATTTCATTGCCCTAAGGGCTTGTATGTCCTAAGATTATCAGTCTGTCTCTTGAACACATGGCAGTTCAACTCAAACTGCAGCCTGTTCTCTAATTAATAGCTAGACTGAAAAATATAAGTTGTGGGCTTTTTGATTAAGCAAAATTAATTAGGTTTCCACTAAACCAAAACATGACTAATTGTTACTACCTAGTTTCATTAGGGCCAAAAACAATTCCTTCAGTCTTCCTCTATTGTGGACATGGTTTTAAAAATAATTAATCTAGTACTACAGACTAATATTTCAGATAAATAAGTTTGGGCTTATTTTAACCAGTAAGATGGTTTTAACATGTATTATCTGATGCAGAAAAATTTTAATGTTTAAACAAGTATGGCATTTTATGTAGAAAAAGAGAAAATAAACCTAAGAAAATTGCAGTGTCCTTTAGTAAGAAAACTAAAGCATGATTTTGGCTGAACCTGATTAGGTAATTTAGTTGTCCCTTACATAGAAAGGGTATAATAATTGGTATACAAAACCTACCATTTGTGGGAGAAGTTAGGCAGCAGGCAGGATATGGTCACAAGGGAATATTCTCACAGTTTCAAAACAAAGCAGAAATATTCCCTTTTGTAATGACTGCCAAGGAGTGCCTGAAAAGTAGAGGTCATTGGCACCTCTGTTAGCATCTTGTTTCTAATAGTTCTCTTAGAAAAAACACTCCTTTGAGATGCAACAAAATCAATTCACAGAACCACAGAATGGCTGGGGTTAGAGGGAAGCTCTGAAGGTCATCTCGTACAACCCTCCTGTTCAAGCAGGGTCAAATTCCCAGCCATTGTTTCAAGCAAGAGAAATAGTATTGCAAGAAAAGACCACCAACACTTCTGTTTTCCTTTGCTACTTCTGAATTTCTCATAAAGAGGTGTAGAAGCGAGGCAGATCTAGAATAGAGAGGTTTTAAATATGAAAACATTATAAACTTTCATCTTCCACTTATTGTGCTGAAACAACTCCAGCTGCTCTGGTACTTTTACTCAGATTCTGGTCAAACAGAAAAAAAAAATAGTGAATGGGATTATTTACCACTAAGAGGAAAAAAAAAAGTTGGAAGAGTAGTAAGAGAGAAACAATTGTAGGTCAAGATAACGGCAGTTTAATAAAGCAAGGCTGAAGGTCACGTTTGAAAGCAAGGTAAAACAAAAGATTTATTCTCCACTTCCCATCAGTAGGCAATGCCCAGCTGCTTCCCAGAAACAGTGCTTCAGTGCAGGTAGTAGTTGCTCCAGAAGGTAAAAGTTATAAGTAACAAATTCCAACCTCCCTCCAGCCCCTCTTCATTTTCCTTTCTCTAAACTTTCATTGCTGAGCAGACATGGTATGGAATATCCATTTGGTCAGTTTGGGTCAGCTGTCCTGGCTCTGTCCCCTGTCAAGATCTTGCCCAACCCCGGGTTACTGTTGGGGTTGGGGATGCTGGAGAAATAGCTCTGATGATGTTGGAGTGCTCCCCAGCAGCAGCCAAAACACCTGGGTGTTATCAGCACCTTTCTGGCTAGCAATGCAAAGCAGTGTAAGGGCTCCTATAGGGAAAATTAACTTCATTTTGGCAAGACCCAAGACATATCCAGAGGTTTTCTTTGCTTTTCTGTGTCAAGAAGACACTCTAGTGTAAGTGGACATCAGTGACATAAAAGTATTATACTTCTCTGAACATCATCAGCTTTGTTTTAAGTGAAAGCAAAATGTTTCAAGAAGTGAATTGAGGGGGATGAATATTTAGAATACAAAGTGGATTTTTTTTGTTATTTTGTTAAGTGTATGTTCTGATTTCTTTAAATACAGTTCACCATATCAGAAAGCAAATTTCCAGAATTTGCATTTTTCCTGTGCTGCCACTTTTTCCTCTGCACATGGCAGTGGAATTTATTTCCAGGGAAAAAAAAATGGGTGTGACAAGCAATATTGAAAGGTAGCATGTGTAACATTTGAAATTATCACAGTATAGAGTTCTACATTTTCAATCAGAAAATCTGCATTTGAATTTCATAGTGTCCTTTAGACAATATTTATTTGAAGCCCTGAGATGTAGCAATGGTTACGGAATTACAAATATATTCCCAGGTCAACAGTAGTAGAAAAGTATCACATTTTAGTAACAATATTCATTCCTTCTTTACTAAACATTACATTCAGCCATTATAGAAACTAGTGGGATAGTAATGCATCTTTCAAAAACAAATAACCATACTATAATACAATGATGTATATAAGATTCTAAAGTATAGTTGTTGAGTCTTAGTATTTATGATAAAGCTATGCTAAATTAAAAAAGTCATTGAAAATACCTATATATGTTAGAACTGCTAAAATAGTAGGCTTCATATTAACCAGCTGGAGCCTGTCATGTTCTTCTAGATCTAATAAAAGCCATATTATTATTTCTTTAGTAAAGATAATTTAATGTATTGTGTTCCATACAGCAACCACAGAAATTGCTTATTATATGTGTTACATACTAATGCTGAAGACTCTTAATGGAAACTACCTTGCTGTAGTACACAAAATTTTAAGATGGTTTCGATACTTTTTGAAATTACATTGGAAGACAGGGTCACTACAGATACAAATATTTACTTTAAAATTACGTTGCAGAGAATTATAAAGGCCTTTAACTATGTTTAAGTAACTTTTTAAAGGTCTCTGTGTTCCCATACATCTTTGTGTTTCAAGCTGGGAATTCACCAGGAGAGAGGACAAGGAAAACAAGATGCAGAATTAATGTTTTGGTCATTAAATTGACATTTTTCTATGTATGCCACTGTCTACAGCAATGTGTGATAGTCATTTTCCTGAAAGATTTAAAAATGATCCACAGCAAGGACAGCTGCTGACATTTGATAATGTAAACATGTAGACAGAGGAATTTTTTAATATTGTGATGTGTATTATTGTTCATTGTGTTAGCATGTTAGCTACAGACTGTGGCTGTGACTAATTCCTCAGCAGGCAGGGGTCAATTAATTTCAATCATAATTCACTAACAAGACAGCTTAAAAAATTAAAAATTAAAAAGGGAGGAAGGTAGGGAAGCAAAGTTAGGATAGCTGTAAACAAAATCGTTTACTATCTCAAGGTAGATGGTTTTAAGTTTAATATTTTGTATAAGTGAACAATCTCAGAAAGACTAGCGTGACTAAAATAGTTCATTGAAATATTTCAGCTCTGTGATTTAACACTTGACAAATGGAACAGACATGATTAGTTTTGGTCTGCAAGTGTGATGTTTGCATTGATTTTCCCTTGCTATGAGGATCATTGCTGAATTTCAAAATGGAAACTACCATTAATGCTTCATTCCTTCACATTTCCCACCCTCAACCATAATATCACCAATTGCCTTTTTTAATGAAGAAAAGTGATGAAAAATAGCAAGCTGTCAGCAGCTATTTTTCTAGCAACAGATCTATGCATGTAACCACATATTTATTATTCATCTGTCTTTAAAAATAACAATTTATTTTTGAAATACTTGTAGCAATATTTAACCGCTGAACCCTTTAATTACTTACACTACTGACAAGTAGGGCTCACTCAAATGCTGAGGTAATGGTTTTGTACACACAAGCTGAATTAAAAGGTAAATGACTGAACCTTTCAAATTTTAATAACTTTCCAGTTTTGAGTAGAATTGGAATGTTCCTGAACAGTAAAGATGCCACACAAATATGTACATGTGTGTATGCAGGTATGTATATACATACACACAGAAAGTATATTTCATAGTGGAATGGTTGATCAAGTATTTTATGTTCAGCTTTTTTTTCAGCTGTGCATCATCATATAAGAGACATGAATCCAAACTAAGGTTGTCACCTAAATCCTCTCCTGATACCCTGAAAGAAATTGTCACCTGCAAAGGATGTGTCACATGACTTGCAATCCTAATTTAGCATAAGACTGAATACATGTAAACAGTGTTTAACTTTTCCCATCAGCTAAAGAGGAATCCTAAATTTCTTTCCTACAATAGACAGTTTCTTTTAAAAGGATAAAATGCTGGAAGAGAGGAACCCCACAGCAATGATTAGAAACAGAACCAACATATGAATCTGTAATATGGCCAGGAACATTTTCCTAAACCTCTATAGTTTTTTTGTACCTTTTCTTGGTTCTTTCATCAGTATTATATTATTGGTAAGTGCCAAATACTCAGGATACCATGAAAACAAATGAAGCTGAAAAGCAGGGATACCTATTCTCATCCTGAGTTGCCACTGGATCTGAAAAAAACAGATTCAAGATTCCTGTGCTTGTCACATATGACTCTGCAATGGCAATCAAAGCTCACAAGTCATCTGGACCATGACTTAATGGGGAACAAGGGAGGCCAACCATATAGTTTGCCCTATGCACACCAGAGCCCTCAGGCTACAAGGAATTCAGGGATGCCTGTATTTCAGATACATTTTGTTCCTTATGTCTCACAGGAATTAGGGACATGTATGTGTTCTTACCAACTAAAACACACATAGATGGTTTTCAAGCACCAAAATCTCACAAATTTTTTTTTTTTTTTAAGGGGAGGTAATTTTCATAAAAATCGCTTTTAATCCAAGTTTTCATGTGAAAATATATTCTATGATAACACATTATCTATTTACTATTTCTCACCTCTAGTGAGAAAATTATCATTATTATTATTAATAATAATTAATAATAATAATGATGGTTATTATAGTAATGATGATGCAATGAGAGACAGGAACCTCTATCCTGTGACTCTGGAGCCTACCAAACTACTTTTCTTACTTATATAGTAGTAGTGATGATATTTTAGACAGAAAAGTGTGCCTCAATTTACTACATATAAAATGAGAACGGGCTAAAAGTTGTTTTACAGATAAGGAATTAAAAACATAGTTCATTCCAACTGAAGTACATAATAGAGATTAAACATTATTTTGTTGTCTAAATTATAGATTATCTGATCTGTGACCTCACAGACACTTGGATTTCCAGGAGGCCAGAATGTCCTCACTGTCTAAATGTCCAATTTTGAACATGAAACTCTTTCTTATCTAATTAAGTAACTGTTGAATTCTGTTTTTCGTATTTTCTAAAACCATACCTATCAAATCAGAAGTCCTGGAAAACTTTTCCAAAAAGAGAATAAAAATGGGTTCAAGTCTCCTCGCCCAGAGAACAATCTCTTTCTTTCACCTCAGAAAAGATCTTTAGCAGTAATCTTCCTGAGAAAAGGAAGTCTTGCAAGTTCAATAGCACTTTGTGAGAAAGGGATGACTGATAACTAACTCTAAGATAATTTTACAGCTGTTAGCCAGAAATGGGCAGGGGTACTTCTGTGAATTATAAACTGTGCACTGGAGAAGTACAAGACTTAAACACATCCTTCAGAATTTCCTACTGATCTTCTGCATTTTACACTCAGATTCAGGTTCAGCTTCGTAACTTTATGGTACGTATAAATGTCCAAGTAAGGAATGAAGTCACTCAGTATTTCTGTTATAGTAAGCATGGAGAGATAGGCTACACTGTACAAGTAGATTAATTTCTGAGTGATCTGATTTACTGCCCACAGAACAGGTATTTCTTCACTATCTACAGGGGAGCCTACCAGACTAAGAGATTTCTACTTTATATGCCTGGTTTAAACTTCTAAAATACAATGAGTATGGATTTGGTTTGCAAGATTTATGTTTATCACTTTTCAGTACCTAAATTCCACAAAAATGAGTCAAGTCATTTGTGCCTGAGCTCTAGGTTACTTCAGCCAATCTATCAAAATGAAATGCTGTTAGAACTAGCAATCATATTCCACTTTCCTGAGACTGGATCCAGCCTGTTAACTCAAAGACAGAATTGAGGATTAAATCAGGAATTATTTGTAAGTGAAAAATGTCAGTAAAAATTGTTAACAATAACGAATAAGTCAACCAGTTCTAATAAACATAGTAAAGCAAAGTCTGGTAAAAACTGCCTAGCCAATATGCAATTACATATAAAACTATTAATGAATTTCAAGTTTTATGTTCCAGATGAAAGAGTCCACCACTAGAAAAACAGCTAATGACACATTTGCATTGTTCTCTAAGAAAATTCTTCTAATTAAGCTTTAAAATTCAGAATAATCAGAGAAAAAACCACTTGGGAACCAAGTTTTTTACAAATAGGTGTTCACAATGTAAGTAGCTAACATATATTAAAATAAAAAATACATGATTATTTTGCAATAAAAGACTGCTGTTTATGGGCTTATATTTTGAACAGGAAAGTATCTATTTGTTCATACAGGCATATGAATTTTTTCATGAAAATCAAAGTTTCATTATTTTTACTGCATTAAAACAAGACCACTCTTTCAACTGACAAACAAAAAAGCCAAATTCTAAAGCTCATTGATTAACAAAGAGGACACCTGTGGAGGTACTTAAGCCACAATATGGTTTTATTTCACAATGGGGCCTGAGAAGGGAGCAACACTTTCAAGGAGATAATAAGGCTCCAAATTATCACAAATATGTTCCAAAACCTACTCATTCATTCAAATCAGTCTCTGATGACATAACCATACCTGCACTAAAGAATAAATTTTTGAGTTTACAGAGGAGACAAAAAGACATCATGAAGAAACATTTGCAAATATATGTTCAAGTGACACAGCCTGGCCACTTACTATCAAGTCAGAACTTTTTAAATAGTTTGTTACAGAATAAACTAGCACTTTTTAGGCAAAAAACTTGCAACCAATGATAGTAACATAAATCTTCTTCTTTTAAAGAAGATTTATAACACATTATGCAAGAATTCACTTATTTTCATAATAATACTTTGCTACATTCAGTATAGTTTCCTCAACAGACCTTTATGTATTCAATCAATGCCTAACAAGCATCATTGAAGTCTTGCTTAAATATTACACTAGATTCTTGTAAAAGGGAAAACATCATTCTCTTAGAGAAATCCCTTCTATGGCTATGAGATCTCTTTCCTTCGGTTAGCACTACAGGAATTTTAAGACAAGTTTTCTAGAGTTCTAATTGTGCCTTCATAGTCTAACCTCTAGATGGGAGGAAACCTTGAGGGAAAACATATATCTATACACATGTTCCTAAGCCATATAGCTCCATTCCTTCTTCATAATGTGGTATCTGCTCTTCACATGGTGTTGGTTCACATTCTGGTCACAGAATTACCTAGTGTTAGACACCTCCTGATTTTGCACCATTAATAACTTCAATATAAATCAAAGCATAATCCATACCTCCCCTAAGATCCAGGAAAAGTTTTGGAGCCTCTCTTCTGCTTCTGTTCTTCTCTGAGTCCTATTTAAGTGGTGAAGAATAGAACTTCCTTTTTCTGGGCATAAAGCATTCAAAGACAACTCTAACTAATAAGACTACTAACTTTAAAAATAATAAAATCAAATATAACACTTTGAACTTGTATTTTACATTTGCCAGGACTGTATCTATGTTTCTGTCTATGGTTCTGATAGCAATTGACCTGGTGATTGGCACCACCACAATCTTATTGGTATGTCTTCAAACCTTAGCAGTTCTGAAGACAAAACTTTATCTCATCATATTTACTCACATCAGACAAGTTGTATTCAGTGATTCACAGTGATGAAAACAAGTACAAATCTTGATTTTCTGTACACCTGTAATGGGAAATCACCTCACCACATTCTTCTTCCTTTTCATCCTTTAATTTGAAGCAAGGAAGGTGCCAGATCATAGATGTCCTTGGGGTTAATTATTCAATCAATTTGCTCAAAATAGTAGCAGATGTGTGCTAACTGGTTTTGTTGTATTTTCTGACTTTTCTGCATCAGCTAACAGAACACTTTTAAACTGAGTGGGAGAACAAGGTTTCAACAAGCTGCATATTTAGTGTTTCACTTTCCCTTAGCCAATGTACTATTACACATATGGTATGCTACTGAACTTAACTGGACATTTACTATCAAGTTAATAATCAGGTGATTCTCTATGGCACATTTAAGAGAAATAATTTAGAAATGCATATGCTTCGCTATTAGCTTCCTGTGATCTACAACAAGTGAAGGAAACCACAGGTTTTCAGATCATGTCACCACAAAGTAGATCACCTCTTGTCAATAAAATCGGTTAAAATTACTGAAATTTTCAAATACTTAATTTGGTGTTTGGCTTGGTAAGATAGTAACAAATTCCAGAAACATTTGCACTAGAAGAAATTAATACTAATTTGAAAAATAACAACAGGTTTTTATTATTTCACTTAAATTTAATATTTCAAACACTCACTATGCCTAATAGTGATATAAAATAATAATGTGTTCAGAATAAAAATAAGACAGGAATAAGACAAAGCTATTTGCATTCAGGGTTTATCCATGCAAATATGCATTTTATGTAGATGAGCAGTCTTCATTCATTATATATTTGTGTCTAAAACGACTGTCTCTGAAAAGCTATTCTTCCACAGTCATTCTTGACTGTGAATAAAAATATGCTTCAGTTTTTCTCCATATGACTTTGCCTGATGTGCAAACATAAGGCACAATTCAACTGCTCACTCCTCAGCTGTGAAGGGACTTTTCTGCCATTGCTGCAGGGAAAAATAAATTAGTTACAAATTATATGGCTGTCAATAAACAGCCATAACCAACTGGTAAAAGACAATCTTTCTGGAAAAAAAAATCGTTTGAGTGTTTTTCATATTGGATATAAGCCATGCAGGTCTACAAAGTACTGTTCAGCAAGGGACCACAGTACTGGGTGTGAGAATGACTTTTGTAGCATCATCAGCTACTGAAGGCAGAGAACTGGGGCAACGAGGGGATGCTTAGGCTGATTAAAAGTTTGTTGCTCTTGATCTGCACTGTAAGACTTCTCCACATCTGGCTTTTGCAGACAGAATATCTTCCCTTCTGTCAGACCCTGCATCTGCTGTTCCAAGGCAGTAGGTCAGATTCCTTCACTAGAATGTTTTTAAAAAGACTTCTTTACTAATCCTGCCATGTTCTCCCTGAATGTGTATATATACTAAAACTTGAGATGAGACCACCTTTTCTTAGGTACAGGCTAGTTCTTTATCCTTATGCCACTGACTGTGTCCCTTAACCCTGCTGTCCGTCACACAAGGTAAGATGTGCTCTGATGCAAACTGTCCAAATAAAAATTAAATTAATAAAAGTCTTCATGACTGTCTTGAGGAAAAACCTAGATGTGTTCTAATTACTTCCTGGTCTCATTCACACTCTGAAAACCTCAACAATGTGGAATACCATTATCAAAATTTACAATGCTCTGCAATTATGTATGTGGAATATAGAAGCTATTATTATTAGTCCATTTTTCATTTGCTAAGACACAGTACTGCTACATCTCTTATGTCTTAGCATGCTGTCAGTTCCTGTCTCCTTTCTGCCAGGTTCCCTTACCTGTTTGGAAGGGTCTCAAACATTCCTTATAGCCTTTTTCACTCAGAAAACTTTCTAAGAAAGATAGAATAAAAACTTTTTCATTGTCTTTCAAACACTTCTTTTAAATTCTGTTTTGTCTGTAGGACCCACGCAGCTCTGAAAATGAGATTATCATTATCACACTAACTGGTATTGCCACCTTGGCATCCATCTTACTGCATCTACCTGTTTCTTCTCCCCAGTGAATCTTACACAGCAATCATCCTTTCATGCATACTTGAAGAGCACCTTATGCACAAGATGTGAAGTGTCACATTTTTGGCAGATTATGCCAAAAAGATAAACAAGTTAATGAGAGAAGTTAGTACTGGAAAAGGATTTTAAATAAAAGGAAAGGAACAGCACAGCTGAAGCAAAAAGAATATGAGGAAAGGTATGGGAAGGAACTGGAGTAAATATCTGATCAGCATGGGGAAACAGTCTCCTCTATTTAAGTTGTGAAGACCATCTAAGGAGAACTGTGAGAATGCCCTGTGGGCTTCAGGCTCCCCTCTTTCTACTTTGACAGCTATTCCTTGCTGAAACCCTTTGTCTCTGCTCCCAAAGACAACTTTTCTGGGCATAGAACCTACTGATTCACTTTCACCTGAGCAGAACTCTTCTTCTGAAAAGTTGGTCTGAATGCAATATAAAGGCCCCACAGGATGAGCCCTTCCCCCCCCACCCCCCTCCCCAAACATTCCTGGTTCAAGAAACTGGGGAAAGAAATAATGCAATCCAAGTCCCAGTTTTCCCCTCCCACTTTGTTACAGTTTGCTGTTGCTTTCCTCTCCAAAAGAAAGGTAATAGTCCTGGCATAAGAAACAGACTATAAAAACTGTATTCAACCCAAATGCTGGCCTCCTCAGTGCCAAATCCTCATTTAAGGAAATGTGTGTGTGTGCTGGAATAAATTTTACAATAGTTAAATTTGGGGAAAATCTTCTTAAGGCACACCACTCAGGGAACCTTTTGCATTCACTGTCTTGAACCCTGCTGCTCTACTTGGAAGGAAAATCCTGTCTCCTGACTGGAAACAGATAGCTTGGAAGTTATATTAGACCAACACACATCATCATGCAAGCACCCAGAACTAGAACTGAGGCACCCAAAATCCTTAGGAACTCTTCAGAGTAGGTCTCTAGATTTAAGCAATGCACATACAAAATTCTAAAGTTCCTAACAGCAAAATCCAGAAGACTCTGATTTTCAAACTGAGAATATTTAGTATTGTCACCTAAAAGCTATTATTGCCAAGGTGTTTGAGGAAAAACTCCTTATACTCATGCTAGATGATCCTCTTTACATTTCATTTGCCAGTTTCCCTCTCACAGATAACCTGCTAAGTATCCCTTTTTGATAGGACATGGATGAGTTAGATAGTTCCAAATACATTCAACAGCCTAGCGATTAAATAGTTTTGAATTGCTCCCCTAACAAATTCTTCATGTTGAACTTCAATCCAGCATACCTCCATGTAAGCTGAAGGACCTTATTTATGGACCAGAGGGAGAAGGTAAAAGTGACAGATTGACACACAGGCCTGCAGAATAGGTTAGGATACTCCTGTAGGAGAGTTCAGTTCAAATGTCCTCTTCAAAAAATATTTATTAATCTGTACAACTGGAACAACTTGGAAAAGAATGGGTGTTTGCTGCAGAATACATTGCATACTAATTTAGGACATTCCTCCAGGCTTACTGTGACAGAGAATCAGAGTAAATTAATTCTTGCTGCCTTAGGGTAGGATGGCATGAAGATGTGATTTAAAGACAATACTACATGAGACCAGACTTCATAGCTCAGTTTCTCTGATGGAACTAAGTTCTTAACTGTCTTTGAGTAAATGATCGTACACCCTATTAGTCTCTTCAGTATTTCTTCCTGTCTGGTTTACATTATTCAGCTTTCAAATTTCTGTGGTTTTTCTCTTGGGCAACTAATTGTCTCCAGACAAGATCATATTATTGCAGGTACGGGTGACCAACCCAGGGCTGTAATATTTTCAGTGGTACAGCATCTAAATCACTTTCTGAATCTGACGCTACCTGTTCTGATTACAATGGATAATACTAATCAAAGATTCATCTTATTAATCCACAAATATAAGAATGCAAAAATAGATTTACACCAGATATTCAGACAACTTGCTGTGTGCTATCTGGAATCTCACACCATTTCTAGCAGAATTACATCACTCCAGGAATTATTCAACCAGAAAAAAAGTAAAATCAGTTTTTGATTCCAAGTAAATCAAGCATGCATGAGGTGCTGGTCAGGTTTTTCAGTTCTTGTTTGCTTCAAGTTCTAATGCTCTTGAGAAAAGAAAACTGAAAGGAAACCATGCCAAAACATACAGAATAACATTACATAATGATACTCTGTATTGGTTAAAGACAGGAACATGCCTCCTTCACTCTTACACTGTTGTGAGCTCTGTAGGCTCCTACATGCTTCATGTAACTACCGGATTCACAACTGCATAGACATATCTTAATTTTGTTGTTTTTTAAAAAAAATCAGGTCTCTTTGCAATTCACTGCATTCATAAATTTCCTGCTGCTGTTAAAGTGAAGGATCAGTGCCACCTACAGACAGGGATTAGAGTGGAGCCTAACTCAACATGATGGAAAGTAAGCATCTCAAATTTTAAATCCTGGACTTTCTAGTGAAAACAATCCCTCAGTAAAGAGAAAGTGCTGGCATCAAATTTCACAAAAATATTCAGATCTCTTTATCTACTTATTCTTACTTATCACAAACATCTCCTCAACTAGTAACTACAAAAAATGAATTCTGGATGTTGCATTTGGCTGTATCACATTTCTAAATGCAAATCTCATGCACATCTGAATAAAGCAGAATACACTGCTGTCAACTTCTTTTCTGTGGATCTAGTTAATTTTGGTTCGTTGCTATCTGAGTCAGTTCAAAGGGGAAGAAGTCTTCCCCCTCAATTATGAGTGGCAATTAGATTCTGGTTTAATGATCCAGATAAAATTAAAAGCAGCCCAACTTCTCACCCCAGACTAAACTACATTAAACGAAATCTAAAACTTCAGAAGAGATTACAGGAAGGCTGGCAGAACAGAGCTCATTAATCAAGCTAGTTTAACTGTTGGCAGTGGCATGGATTCTCCATGCTAGGGAAAGAAAGGGAGAAACAGAGGCAACTCAGTTATCTTCTAGTCCAACCTGTTTAAACCCGAAGTGATTTGCCTGCCCTTCCTGCCCCCATAGACGTATAAACACATGCACACATACACATGCAAATATGAGTAACTGTGGTGGAAAGGCATTCAATAATTACATATAAACAATTATGTGTATGTGTAATAGAAGCTAGTCTAGCACCATTGATAAAGCACAGAATTCATCAAGAGACCTGTGGTCATTGTAGCACGAAGGCTTCAGTTCAGAGAGGGGCAGCTGCCATATGTGTGGAGAAACAGATGATGACTGCAGCCTTTGAAAGTCAGCATTACTAATTGCTGGTGTTGGATAGAAGAAACATATAGTAACTAAAGCTCATGAGAATAAAGAAATCAAGCCTTTTGTTTCTTCTTCTGCTGTACACTTCCTGCTTAACCTTGTTGCTGGTCTCTCAGAGACTAAGTTTGCTATATGTTAAAGAGGGTTAGTAGTACTTACTTAGCTGACAGATATGAGATTAGGTTAAACTAGCTAAAGCACCGGGACTCTCATAGGGAGAGTTCATTTGGAGAAGTAGTTATTAACTATTCCTGCTGTATTGGCATATTGCAAGCAAACTCAGCAGCTTTGGGGATTTAAACGAGGAGAGTAGGAAGTCATTGCTGACCTCTCCTTTTAAATCTTGCCTCAAACTTTGACCTTCAGTTTCACATAATAGGACAAATATTGTTTTATGAGTTGCCAAGAATTTCTCCCAAATTATTTATTGCCATCATTCATTTTATCCGGAAACAGTCTGAGTACAAAAAGAATGACGAAAAACAGGCTCAAAGATCTGCAGTGTAGCACAGCAGGCTGTTAAAAAAGAGATGAGATTCTGCTGTAGAAACCATGTTTTATGCACTTCCTTTTCATTTTTAATCTTCTTTTTGAATAAAAAAGTAAATAATTAAGACACAGAATTTCTTAAAATTGCATTATATCTTATACATAATAAAAGCTAAAATTTCTTAGTAACTTTATTTTGCAAATTTGCTAAATTTTTATCTGTGCCTTTTTAGAGATGCTCAACTGATAATAGCTCCCATCTTAGAGAAATTTTTAAATTCCTTAAGTGACCTTTCATATTGTGTTGATTCATATTAGTTGCAGTTGCAAAATACGTACAATATAATTTGGCTATCTAAACCCCAATCAGCATATCAGTAGATTGAATTTTATAATTAAGATAGATGTTGTATACTTTCACAATTTAGTGAATTTAAAATCCAAATATTATTGAATATCTTCATATCCATCTCACAAAGCACAGTTAAAATAAGCTAAACTGTCTTGTACTTTATAACTGGATCAAATTGATTTGAAACAGCAATTTCCTAAAGCTCTGCAGAACTGATGTAAATCAATTATTCCAGATGAATGAAACTCACAACCTGCTTATCTATCTTGCAGTATGGGAAAGTTTTTCATTTATTCTCACCAGTGTCCGCTTTTGAACTATGCACTCCAATTTTTCTACATTTGAATGATACGCTGCTATGAAACAATTCAAAAACAAAGCTCAGGTTCTTAAACAATATTTTAATGATGTCAGCAGCCATATTATAAATATCTGTTCCCCAGCAGGGAGAAATGGGTTCCACCTACAACATTCTAACTTTCCCTGCTAACACATTACAAGGTTCAGACCAGTTATCCCACTTTCCTATTTTTCCCTCTATATAGGAGAAAAAGTAGTAATTAAAGAGAAGTCATTATTTAGTTATGTTGACCAAGTACACTAGAAAATGTAAGGTTTGTTATTCAGGCCAGGTATCACCACAGAACTGCGTATATAATATTTATTAATCCTGAGTACTTTTGCATTTTTTGAACAACATTTGCCATGGCATTGTGGTAGTGGGGGAGGGGGAATGGCATACTTCAGAATTGAACTAAATCTAAACTAAATAATAAGCTTTATTTATATGTTGTAGATCAGAAATGTTGCTTACACCAGAACCTTATTCGGCAGTCATTGTTATATTGAAGACATGATTGCTAGATGTTTATTTTAACTATTAAAAAAGTTGTTAGCCATCAATTTCATATTCTGCATCACATTTACTTTCAATTTCACATCCTCGTTTAGAATTACATCTGCAGTTAGAAACTCTTTTGATGCAAGTTTTAATTATGTTAAGGCTTAAAAACAGGAGTTGAAGTCAAGCTTATGATTTTTTAAATGGATATGTTCATTATTTATAGATATTTCTATACCTCTCATCACAGTTGATTCTGTATGCCAGAAATTCAGTTTGCACTGTAATCCATTCTTGCATTCCCTCCTGGATTCTGCAAATAAATTCCTTTTGAATTTTAATCTCTCATGAAGTTCTATATATTTTGTTACAGAAGTTTAACTAAAATAATGTTAGTCTATTTTTTTTTTACCATTAATACAAAGAGAATAAACATAGAAACTCAGTCCCAGAACAAATTTCCTCTTTTTAAGTGCAATAATTTCGGCAGGGATTTTGACTGGATGTGGCAAGGTTGGTAGAGACACTGCCATGACTAGAGGCACACCCTGGCAGGTGCCTGTCAGGACAAGGTGCCTCAGGGCTACACCCGGGCTTGGAAGAAAGGTGTGCCTGGGGCCATTCCTGCTCAATGACACCAGCTGGCAGGGAACAGCATGAAGCATACGACTAAATGCTCTGACTCTTCAAAACAAAGTGGCTGCCTACTAACTGCTGACTGGGAAGGCCACCTGGTCTGGCCTATGTCAGCCCAGGCACCACTGGACAGAGTGCTTGATGATGGGAGCTGCAGGCATTGCAGGGACCCCAGAGTAGATGTGACAGTGCCAGCAGGGGCAGGGCAAGACCCTGATCTGAAAGAAGGCATCCTGAGAGTCAGGATGGGCCACAGCCTCCACAAAGGGTGCCCAGGAACATCTCACCATGGCCAGCAGCAGCCCCAAGCCCCACAGGCCAGTTTCAGGGAGCAGGAGCTTGCCACTGGTTCCCTGTACTGTTTCCCAGTGTGAATGAGCTTAGCAATGCAGACTGAAATCCAACTCCCCAAAATGTTTTATCATGACAATATTAGACAACAATTTATTCCAGGACAGACCCTTTCAATGCATAATGAGTCAGATCGTTCAATACATAAATCTCTTCACCTATAAAATAAGATGTAAATAATATTATTTAATTAAAAAGACACACAAGCCCTTTAAAAAGCTGTATATATCTAACATTCTTCAAAAGCAATCATACTCAGAGCTGAGGAATCAGAAAATGGAGTGCCAAGTACAAGTTAAATTAAAATCTTCACAAGCATTTGACAGGAAGGACATAGGCCCAGTAGATCTTGCCCTAGGACAAGGAGGTGGATTAAATTGAGGTGACTTCTAATCCTTTGATTCTAATCCTGCCCTGTCACTCTGCAACTTTTTAAATCTCTGTGTAGATGAGTGCAAGTAATGGACTAATCACTTGATATTATCTGCATCCACATGTAAATGCAGGCAGAAAACTTTATGCAGAAAAATGTTAATGCAAAAGCAGTTATCATTTTGAAAATACGACAAGCAGGCTCTCTGAATTCTTTAGGAAATAAAGGGTCCTTTCTTTTGGCAAACATTTTTCTTAAGAACTTATTGTGCCAAACAAAATTTCAATAGATCATAAGAGCATAACATACTGTATATCTGTTGGGTAATGTGATCCACAACCTTCTAGATATGTACCATCTGTGCCTGGGGCATTGAAAAGCTTTTTGAAAATTCAATTATTTGATTATGAAATATTTCTTTTTGCTGCATTCTGCAAAACTGCTTTCAGGATTGAATAGTACAAACCTAGAAAATGGCTTGTGTCCCTGGACTGATACATAATAGATGTTGATTCCTCACAAAGCAGACAATGAGCACTCTGTAGCACTGCACTATAAATAGGAAAGAAGTTTGTCTTTTTTTTTTTAGTGTAGTGCATTTTATCTTATATCCAGGAATATAATGAAAAATCATATACAATAAGTTCAGAGAAAGACTAAGTGACCTTCAGTTTGTTTTTCTGATACAAATATCAGACTATTCTTAATGTCAGTATGTTATATTTAATTTAATCAGTCAAGGCGGAAATATAGTTTCCTATTACTATCTTTTGAACAGTCATTGTACAAATATAAGCCAGCTGTAATTACAAAATTGTTGTCTTATCTGAATTACCTGTCATATCAGTTACCTTAAATACAAACAAAAAGCACCTGTACTTTGCCTCCATCTGCACTTTTTAAATGGGTCTAAGACATCAGGACTTCCGAAAGATTTCCACCCTTGGAAAGCAGTGGTTACCTAATCGTTCTAAAATCCATATTGGATTTTACTTTCACTCTTTTTTTGAAAAAATAATTAGGATACTTGCAGAAATAAGACTTTGAACCAACCACAGAGAAGGAAAGAATATCTTGATGGAGCTTACTTTACTTACAAACTCAAGAGAGTATTAATAGACAGATTTATTTTACTTTCATAGTACAGAATAAAACTGATGAAATTTGACTGCTGGGGTCATGGAACATTTCATTACAGCAAATATTAAAAGGATACCCTTATCTGTTTGGGGTCACATAACGCATTCCTACAATGGAATCTATGCTGCTGTAGATGATCTTGTAACATATTAGAGAGAAGAAAATAGATTGCCTGGGTTCTACAGAAGGCCAGACAAATAACGTGAAGCAGTAGACAAAACTGTTTTTAAGAAGTGCAAGTTGAAAACTTTTGGAGGCACAGAACATCTGGGAAGAGGAGAGAGGCAGAAAGAGGAAGGCACAAATGCTTTTCCTGCTCTTTCTTTCATGGCCACCACTGGATGTAGAATGTTGTGCTAGAAAAAAATTCTTCAAGTGAATAGAATTATATTTTTATCTTTTAATACAGTGAAAAAGACATCTCAGTCTAACTACTAATCAGTCAATTACAGCTAAGAGGCTTCATTTTGGGAAACCTCTATTAAAACTTAAGAGCATGGAGTGAAAAAGATATTTCAAACATTGCTTTTAAATAAAGGTTTTTAATTATTTTGGTAATAATTACCTAAGGAAGGTTTGTTTGACTTCATAATTTTTAAAAGCTGAGTCACATAAGTGGAATTACTGCCATTTGCTTTGAGAATAAACTACAAGAACAGAACATGAATTAGGATGAATGTACAAAAAAGAACTTTTAAAATATATTTGCAGATAATAAATTATAGGGACCTTCATAGATTTATATTCTCTATCTCAGTAAAATTACTATATTTATAGTATATACACTCAGTATATAATATACACTCAGTTCTTGCTATGACAAAGGAAAATGTTTGTTCTGACATTCATGCCCAGAGTTTCCACTGAAGACAACTAATGTTCTACACAATATCTGGATGAAAAAGTTATGAAACTATAAAAGCTAAAATATGTGAAGGCTGCATGGAATTTTCACAGAGTCACTGAATTATAGATTATGTCAAATTGCAAGGGACCCACAAGGATCATTAAGTCCAACTCTTGGCCCACAGGACCATCCCCTAGCATTTTGTTAAGGTTTTTACCTATACCATGCTATTTTTTGGTCAGTGTTTGTCTGGATGCTTCTCTGGTCATACATTCTTTTATTGATATTTCACTGTTCTGTAGGGGTTTTAACTGTTGCCATAAAGAAACATTTTATTAACTTTTTTACATTATCCCATTAACTGATTTTATTCAAAATCAAAGAAAAGTAGCCCAGTAAATCTTCCAGGCAACCAAGTAATAACTATTTAGAGTCCCTAAAGATTAGTGAGAGAGACAGAGAGAGACATAGTAAAATTTTAATTAATTATTAGAGCACAACATTCTTAAGAAAGATCTATTGCACTTAACTGATGACTATCTTATTCTCAGAGGACTTCTAAGAAGCGTATAACAAGATCTGATATCCTAATATACATACTAAAGTAATTGTATTTCAGGGTTCAGAAAACATATAACTTGAATTTTTAAACTCTCATTTTCTTTAAAATACAATTAAATAAATCATGGTATTAGCTAAAACATTCCAGAATTTTTGTGAACAATTTTTTAGAGACTATGAACAGAGTCCTGTGGTGACATAGGTCAAATTAAGTAATGGCATCCAAGTGGAAAATCTACTCATTGTTCTTCTATATGCGGGACATGTGCGGAAGTAATTGTGAATTATTTGCAGACAGAAAGGTCTAGACACTTTTTTTAAAAATGAAGATTTTGAAATGGAAATGTCATTAGACATGAATCAGTTGTGACACCGTGAAAATAATTTGACCAAAAATCAATATAGTTGAAATGCCCTGACTCTCCTCTAAACAGCTTAATATTCCCAAATGCTTTTAATAAATCCTAAAATTATTTGGTTTGCTGTAGAATCTGCTTTATTGTTGGATGGTACAGAAGTCTAGCAAGAAAACTGAAGACTATTGGATCATTACTTATATAGTATGAACTTTTTATTACCTTTAGTAGTTCTGCCTTTGGTATTTTTTTATTCCATCTCTAAAGCTCCCCCTCTGACACCTTAATGCAAATTTTAGAATTTGTTTAATTCAGACTAATTTCAGATAATTAAAAATCTATTCATCACATTTATATGGCTAATAATCAGCAGAGATACTATTAATAAGTCACATAAGATGGAGATATGAAAATTTGTGACCTAAAAGTGTTGGCAGGTTATCTCAGTAATGTAAGAAATAAGGATTTTTCTTTTTTTTTTTTTTTTTCCTTTAAGGCCTATATTAAGAAAAATTAAAGACATTGGACCCCTTACTACAAGAAAAACATTGAGGCACTGGAGTGTATCCAAAGAAAGGGAACAAAGCTAGTGAAGGGTAGTGAAGGGTCTGGAGCACAAGTCTTAGAAGGAGTCGCTGAGGGAGCTGGGGTTGTTCAGTCTGGAGAAAACAAGGCTCAGAGGAGACCTTACTTCTCCCTATAACTACCACAAAGGAGGTTGTAGTGAGGTGTGTGGTGGTCACTTCTTCCAGATAATAAGCAATAGCACAAGGGGAAACGGCCTCAAGTTTTGCCAGGGAAGGTTTAGATTGGATATTAGGAAAAATTTCTTCCCAGAAAAGGCTGTCAAGCACAGGAACAGGCTACCAAGGCTCACCATCCCTGAAGGTATTTAAAAGATGTGTGTTGGACTTGGCAGTAGGTTAATGGTTGAGCTCAATAGTCTTTTCCAGCCTAAATTATTCTTTTCTATTCTATTCATTTCTATGATTGTTTTATGGATCTATGTCTGCTTAATGAAACATAAATTGCTAAATGTTATGTTGTCCAAGGAATTCTTACACCATTTATTTCAATCCACAGGATTGAAATCTACATTCAGTCACTATATGAAGAGCTAAATGCCAGATTCAATAAGATATGATATAGAAAAACAATTAGAGAATGAAAAGTTATTGAACAGTAAGACCCAGCTTTGTAGAGTGCTAGAAAGCTTCTACTTCCATTCCCTTCTGTTGTGAGTGAGTAGAGCTTCAGCAAGGAGTATTTTGTTAAACAGAGCTCCACTTTTCGATCAGCAGAAAATGTCCTATAATTAGCATAATTGGGGGAGAGTTTATGAACAAAACATCCAAGTAATACACTCCAAAGTTTCTGGTTTCTTCCAACTATTCTTTTAGAGTAGGTTCATTTTAATGCCAGCAGACTAAAGAAGAGGGAGGCAGAAAGGATTCAAAGCCGTGTATGTTATTAAAATAATTAAGTTACGCAGGATGAGTTACAGATTTTGACAAATTGGTTTGGTGTTATCCAATGCACTGAGAGTTTAGTAGCTGAAGCTTTGTAATTACTTCTAAATATAAAGTCTTATACATCACAAAATGTTCATGGTGGTAGACTAGACTGAACAATCACTGAACTAAATCATCTCTTGTTTCTCAGAATTAGCATCCATATTGATGCAGTATCCAGAGATCATTGTTAGAAATCTAGAAGTTGGAACCCATGTTCATAGAAAGAGAGAGTTATAACAAAAAATAGGTTCTCATTTAATTAACGATTTTCCTGACAAAACACAACCCATTGTAGCACTTTGAATCTTCCCTAACTGCTCAGGAATCTTTATGGTACTGACAGTTGTTCATTGTCTGTTCCCACCACCACTTGATTCTGTGCATTTTAATTATGAATGTTTAGGTCAGAGATACATTTTTATTTAGGTTTCCTGGCTATCTCCCATGAGAGAGTTCCTAGACTTATTAGTCTTATGTTTTTTCTTAATTTACTGGTCACTTGTTCCAGGGAATCATTATGTTCTACAGGACTACTTATTCTTCTCATGAAGTTGTGTTTTGTACTGGCATCTTTCCTAGAATTAATTTCACTTTTAGTTACATCTCCCTATGGCATCAATACATTTTTTTTCTTTCATTTTTAGAAGTTCTATTTTCTACTTCAGTGACTTCTTTCTTTCTGATTCAGGAGACTGTATATTTTTAATATATCGTAACATTTTTCTTTCATCTTTGTTTTCTCATCCGTTTAGCAAGATGGCCTAATAAGTTCTGTGCCTCCTTCCAAGAAAAGGAATAATCATAGTATAGATTTCAGGGTATCTCTCTCTACTCTTGATTTTTTCCCTGCTGTACTAAAAACCTTACAGTGAAGGGTAATAGCAAGACAATATTCTTATATTATGAGTTTTAGAGTAGGTGAAGAAAGAAAAATATTGGGAAACCATAAATAATATAGACACTCCACCATGAATTAGAAAGAAAAAATTTCACATTGGTGTCATAAAACAATCCATCTAAGTTTAGTTTTAGAGGACTGTGAATCACTACTTGCCTGTTTAACCAGACAAAAGATCATGAATAACCATGCAAATATATCAGTCCAAGCAGTCTGGTTCAAAACTTTGTATATATTCTCATAGAGTGGTCCACAAGGAACAGTAATCCTTTCTTTGGCCTTCGATTCTTAGCAGAATCAAACATGTTCTATGCAGAAATGTGTTCTTCCAGTGCCTTTCTTTCACTAAAACCAACTTAGAATAGTGTGAGCAATACATCAGAAGACTGCAGAGTTTTATCTTTACAAAAGAAAATAAAAGCCAAAGCAACATAGCCGTTCCCTTTTTTCCTTACTTCTTTTTATGGAATATAATTCAGATCAAGAAACTGGTCCCCACTGCTAAATGTTTTATCCTGTATTAGGACCACCACAAGAACTAGAATGTTTAAGATTTTCTGATACTTGTTCGCTATGGTACAAATGGCCTAATACTCTTTGCCCTGAAAGTCTTCTTAATTTCAGAAATTTAAAGGAGTATTAGTAGTAATGAAACACATTTGTAACTTCTCCAAATTGGACTCTGTTCAGAGTGAAATAACAAGGTAATTTTGAGATACCATGATAATGCTATGATACAGTCAAGCTGTGCCAAACAAAATAAGCTGTAGCTGAAGAAACCTATAAACAAAGCCCATGCTGTAAATTAATAAGAAATAAACAAAGAGATCTCTATACAAGGAAACCTTATGAAGACATATAACTTCAGACACAGAAAGCCAGTCTCTCACCTTAGGAAGGGGACACTACCCGAAAAGAAACACTCACAAGTGAGAATAAACAAACAGAAAAGTCAGAATACTTGTCATCCCATGGCCCAGATTCTTTATTCATTGCAAATGACTCCAAAGTATGTTCTGTGGGGTTTTTTGTATTTCTGGATTAAGTGTTTTCTCTTTTTTTTTCAGTCAATCTTTACACCCTTAAGTCTCCTAGTTGGAGACTTTAGAGACTTTAGATATCCTTGAATTTCTCTATGTGTTTATATTGAATTAGATTAGTCAGCAAGTCCTTTTATCAATCATGAAAATATCTAGCAGACAAAGAAAGAAATGGCTGAAAGTGCAAATAAATGACAGTCCCCTAATCTCTGGGGATAGAACATTTCCAGGAAAAAGCACCAATGTAATTTGTTCTACATACCCACAACAAAAAAAATAAAAGCATAAATGAAAAGTCCTAAGCCAGATCAGCTGAAAAACATTTATAGATATGGGTTAGAGACAGGAATGGTTCAGAAACTGAGAAGACATTCAAATTGCAAAGGGAGTCAGTTATATACATAGATTGCTTGCCTAATATATAATCTTGAAATATGCACTTATAACTGTGGCTTCAGTGAAAAATTTGAAGTTGATATTAAAAATACAGAGACAAATTCTAACCAGCATTCATAAAACTAATGTGCTGTTGAAGGAAAAAATAGAAGTACAGGCAGAAGTCAAACATTTCTTTCAAAAATATTTATAACTGTACTTTAGTTAGTGTGGAACAGCCCCACTTCTTAGGAGCATATAGGAATAAATGTATGAGGGAGACACTAGTTCTGCCATGTTTAATTTTTAAACACCTAGAAAATTAGGCACCCAATGGCAGCATTCAAAGCATTCAACAAGCTGAGTTTCAAACCACCATTGGGAAGTGAAGATTCCAAAAAAATTATTTCATCACCTAGATGTAATAAAGAAATTAAATCTCTTCATGATTTTCAAGACTGAAGTCTCTCCTAGGATTACTTTCCTAAAATAGAATATCCTTTTTTCAGGATAAAAAATAGTTTTAGAAACATTCTTAATACTTAAATAAGATTCCAATTACAACAGCACGCATTTATAGGTAATAAGTCATACAGCCTATTCTACTTGGTTTGTAATTAGACCTAAACATGTAGTTTAGATGTTATGACAATTAAGGTGCACAAAAATTCTTTGTGTTTTACTCCTGTTCCCTAATCCCTCTTTTGTCTTTCTCTCTTTATCCACTTAGAAGTTTACTGATAATCCAAAATAAAATAGGAGATGTAGAGAGACGTATTTTGTGTAGCAGCAGCAGCACTAGAGACACAATACTCAGGCTGCTGTATTCTGCCTGTACTTTACATCATGTTGAGCAACTGCACAGTTGGAACTAGATAATCTTTAAGTCCCTTCCAACCCAAAACATTCTATAGTTTTATGATTCATAGTTTCTGCAAAGTGGTAAGATGGCTAAAAAAAAAATCTTTTAGAATTGGGCAGCTTTGTAGAATAAAAATTGTAAGTCAGTAGCACAGTTTTCAGGATGAAAACATGTATAGGTATTGTATTTTTCTACTGGAACTAATGTTAACTGCTTATATTACATGCCCATACCAGGTCTGAAATAAATAGCATGATGGCCTTATTTTGACAACTAACAAGTAGTAAATATAATAATGAAACATCATTTATTTTCCAGAGTGGTGGATTTTTATTGGAAATTATATGAGAAAGTTGTGTTTAGATTTCATTTTGATTATGGCCTAATAGTCTAATTCTGAAACTATTTTTCATTTAGGAATGGATAAAAGTGTATCATGAAGGTATCAGGGGATTGAATCCTGGCTTGTTCCAAAATAAGTGCTACTGAATGACATATCACTGTAGTTCATCAATATGACCAAGGAAGCAGCTTAATGACAGTGCAAGGGCCATTCACACCCTTTGTAATTTTGTAGAAACTGGTACTTGCCCCAAAAATGAACTGTGTTTGGATTGTGCACTCACTGACTTACAATAAATAGTTAGTTTTCTTGCTTTCTTTTAATCTAAAATTATTAGTGTGAGGGTTTTTTGGGTTTTTTTCCAAGCATGAATTAACAAGTGTAAGAGATTAAAAGGGAAACTGTTCCCCTTGGAGCAATTCTTGAATTTCACTGGGTCACTGTTGCTTCAACAATAGTATGAAAGAACACCATGCTTCTGATTTATGAGCCTTATGAGTTCTACAGACCAAAGCCTGAACAAAAGCCTCCCTCATGTCATTTCCTAGGAAATGCTTACACAGCCACAGCTTTGGCACCACTCTGATAAGTATTATTACCATAACAATAGCAAATATCAGTGGGAGGCACTGACCAGTGAAATTATTATGGGAGCAAAACATCCCCAAAGTAAAGAATAATATTTTAACCCTACACTTTACAATAAGAAACACTTATTTTTGTTACTAGTTATTTCCAAACAATTTCTTTTAGAGAAGTGTAACAAATAGTTTTCACTACTTACTTTACAGCTTGAAGACTTACATATATATTTTGACATCTAAAACTGAATGAGGCAATGTGAATTATATATAGCAAAACCAAAATTTATTATATCAAACACAAGTATCTTTCTGCCCTTAATACTTGTGAACTTCTGTTGTGCACTGTCAAACAGCTGTTGGCATCTACTCTGAATCACACAGGATGTTTTATAAACTTTTGCCACCTTGGTTTCTATAGAGTATGATTCTCATTTGAAGATGTGTTCATACACATACACACAGCTGTTCCCAGCACCCGACACTCAAAGGCATAAAATGCATAATGCAATACTTGAGGCAGATCAAAATCAAGAATGCACAATAACTCACAAATAAACTATTTCTCAAAAAACCACTTCATGTTCTGTCCTCGTAAACAAATCTTATTGTAATCTATGACCTTCTTTAGTTCTTTAAGAATTTCTTAAATTCTGACATACATAATGAAAAGTCAATACCAAAACTTGTGAGATACTGAATAAATTTAAAATGAATCACAGTCCTCAAATTAAGAAGCATCTGAAAGGAGTACATGACACAGACATCAAAAAATTATGGTAGAGAGAGGAAGTGCTGTTTACAGCACTCATCCAAAGTTTAAAAACCTTCACATATGCTGTTCTCTTGAATTGAATCTCTAGTGAGACCTCTAGAGAGATTTAATCCCATTTTTCCCTTACCAAGATATCTGGCTACTTTGAACCGTAGACATTTGGGAAGCAATAGAGACACAGGGAACAACTTTTTCTACCTGTTAGAGTAGGACTTTTTTTACAGAAGAGACTTAAAATTTCATTAAAGTTGACCAGAAATACACATTTTAGTCCAATGCTGTAGAAATTCAGACAAGTACCTGAGTTCTTACCTGTGCTGAGAACTAGTTAGGTGCTGTATGTTTATCTAGCAGCTATATTATATAAAATGTATAAACAGCCTCTGGAACAGGAAACAAAGTTTTGTGTTCCTTGTGACTGATTGTATTGACTGGGATATAGACAAGTGTTTTCTCTTTCTCACCCTTAGTAAATACAACACAAATTAGCACAGCATCAAAGAAGGTAAGAGCAGACAGCAGACAGCTGATTGGGACTTCCTTTGGGACAGCAAGGCAAATACCTACAGCCAAGAACAAGTGCTATAGCTAGTAAGAGCCTGTTGTCACATAAAAGGACTAACTCCTACTCCACTTTCAGAGGAAAATGATTTGAAGGCAATTTCAGAGAAATTCTGTGATTTCCAGACCCATTTCAAGTATACCCACTTTCTCCGGAGAAGTCTCGCAGAAAACTAGATGTAGGTCCACAGAAGTAGTTGCATATTTGATGCTGAACTGGGCGGGGGAAGGAATCTCAAAAGCCTTCATACAGCTGTGAGTCTTCACTCTGCATTAACTATTTACCTCATTAAAAAAAAGAAAAAGGTAGCTTGTACTAATCATTCAAGAGTGTCATCTAACAATGCTTTCCCAATGATTGTTCTCCCTGAGGCTTTTCTACCTTCTGTAAAAGACTGAATAATAAATCCATCAGAGAGTAAGAAAATCACTGTTAGTGTGGTCAGGAAACTGTCAGGTTCCTTTTCCTGCTGTAAATAACTCAATATCTAAAAACTGGGCACACATCTCCTACATGGTAGCAGTTCTTTCTATTCTTCATTTTTAACTGCTTAATTACTCTTGTGGATTACACAAAAAGGAAATAGAAATATTTTAATTATGGCTTATATGTACTTTATGAAGTAATTTACTGATGGGCACCAGACAGGAGCTGCCTATCTGCTAGACAGAAATTTTCAACACCCAGATTTAGGGAGTTGACTAATTTTGAAATTTGGCTACAATGAACAACACAAAAAAATAAAATGACAAAAGAACCCCAACAACGAAAATGCAAACAACCAAAAAAATACCAGCTACAACAGCTGTAGTTGTCTTCTTTCCCCTATGACATTTGCACTTGAAAATCTAGACCCCATCAGACTCTGTCATACATTCAAGTTGTAACTTGCTTTCATGCTCATAGCTTGCCAATATTACCTTTCCAAGGGTCAGGACAGCTTTCCAGAGCCAGTCCAAGATAGGTTTCTCAGTGATGGAGATCAGCTGATGTCTTAATTAACCTTACTATAGCCATTGTAATCAAACAAGCCTCTCTATCCTGGAAAGCAGGGATGAAAAAAATTGGAAAGACTGGGAGTCAGGAAGGTTGATTCTTCTCCTTAGCACATCTGTTCCAGGGCTGTATAGGATGCTCCATAGTGGGACTCCTGAAATGGCAGGATTACTTCTCTATGGGGCTTCCAAGGAGGGTGGGGGTTTGATAGATTGATCTTAGAGAATTGATTTTGGTTTTCTTTTTCATCATATTAGATGGAGAGAGCATCAACTCTAAAGGAGTTCAATTTTATTTAAAAAAAATAAATTATAACTTTGTTAACCAAATCACCCAGGAAACACATAACCAAAGCCCAAAATGAAATTATTTGAACTATGGCTAAATGAATAACAAAGTAGAAAGAGGCCATTTTCATGAGCAACATTCATATACTTCACAGATCCTTTCTATTAGTAGAGTCAAAATACAATAGAACAGCATTTTAGAGTAGGCATAAGCCTTTCCCCTGGTATTCAGTGACGTGCCAAAGTCAGAAACCACTTTGGAAGGCAGGCCAAGCCACAGAACTTGTAGCCAGTTTGTCTAAATGGATGGGTATTATTTTAATAATAAACAATAAGCAAACTGAAATACTGGCAGTAATACTTCCTGAAGGACCATGACAATTACAGCTCACTGTCCTCTGGCAGGGATTAGTTTCACAGCTTTGAGGAATTTCTCGTATAATTGAGTAACACGTCTCCAAAGAGCAAAGCTGGCTATGATAGCAGGATGGAAGTTAGTGTTATAAGCACCGGGAAAGAATAAATTCAAGTAAGCGAATTTTTTGGCACACAGAGACAGACTCAGTAAAGGTTTGCAGAGTATCAGTTTCTTTCCCAAGTCAACAGGAAAGTAAGGACATATGACTTCCAAGTAGGACCTTGAAAGAAATGTTGAGCAGTTTGATCTCTTTCTTGCAACACAACTCTAACATGGTTTGAGTCACTAACCATGACCCAGTAAAACAGAAAATTCTTCCTTCAGAACCAAGAAGAGACTTCTAAAATCCTGTGGTTTCTGAGCAAAACCACTATAACTCTCTACAGAATACTAGGACATATGATATCAATGTCTCTTTGTTAAGCCAAAAGTGTAATAAATATACAAAAATACAATAGCCGCTAGATCTCTGTCCCCAGTTCACAGAATCAGAGCATATGCTGAGTTGGAAGAGACCTACAAGGATCTTCAAGTTCAACTCCTGGCCCTGCACGGGACCATCCCCGAGAGTCACACCATGTGACTGAGTGTATTGTCCAAATTCTTCTTGAACTCTGTCAGGCTTGGTCACCACAGAGAAGAGGTCAGTACCTGCCCCTCCTCTTCCCCTCACAAGGAAGTTGTAACTGCAATGAGGTCTCCCCTCAGTCTCCTCCTCTCCAGGCTGAACAGACCAAGTGACCTGAAACCCTCATCATATGGCTTCCTCGCAAGGCAACTGATAGCATTCTTTAAAGACAGCAAAAGCCAATGTAAATTCACAGTAGTGTTCTGCTGTGTAATAGTGCTCCTGTAACTGGAAATGTTAAAATATTTCTAGAAAAAAGTGCTTAATAGCTGTTTACAGCTATCATCTGGTATAATAACCTGTTTTTACAGAAAACTTTAGTTCTACATATTCTTTTTATTTATTCCACTCTTTCAGATTCCAGAATATTCTGAGCTTTCAGTGTCCTTTCACCATATGCAAATTTACTATGGGGCAAAACCAGCCTGCACGGTTTAGTATAGTTCACCTATAAACCTTCGAAAACCTCACTGTTGCAAAAGATTTCAAGAGGCTCATGTATTACACTTGACACAAAAATCAGAATGCAACAAAGATTTCACATAAGCTAATCACAGTACAAAGCACAAAATGTTTTGTCCATTCTGGATGCTCAGTTGATGCACACTGGCCTAACTTGACTTCTGTCACTGAAACTTGCTAATTTATATTTCAATTTAGTCTCTACTGACTGGTGCTTAGAAACTCAAAGGGATATTCCTGGTTTTTTTTACACCAAACTTCTCCATGCCTACCAGTTGGGTGAAGACATTTTTTAAACTCAGAGAAGTCACCAATATTCCATCTGTTACCACCCAGGATATAATCAGAGGGGGTCTGTTCCTATTTTTGCGATATGAAATTAAGACTTCCTGAACTGGAGGGAAGCTAAGTTCTGATTAGGGACTCGAGTCGAGTTAGAAGACCACATCAGTTACCCACCATATGTGAAAAAAACTGATGAGAATCCTGATACTGTCTCAACAATACTGAGCACAACTGTTTTCTTTAGATGTGTGTGCTTTAGCAAAATCAGTGTTAATAAAACATTATGCATAATAATGATTACAGTAATGGGATATCAAGTTGGGGAGTAACATTTATCCTGAAGTTAAGAAAATATTTCTCTTCTATTTTTTTTCTTTAAACAAGAAAACTGAAAGTTTCATTTGCATAAATTTTTCTCATTATGTAGTGTATGCGCTCATTGAAAAGCCCATGTACCACCCTCACATTTGGTTGCTAAGTAAAATATTTGCAGAATTGTAGCTAGTAAACATTTTATTGCAAAAACACTTGGTTCAAACCTCCAAGTCCTTGCATCTTTAAAAAAATTCAATCAATTAATCAATTATAAGCTCCTTCTTCTTTCTCCTCTTTTTAAGCAAACATCTGGGTAAAGTAATGGAGCCTTTCTTGCTACCCTTGATCCTTGAAAAAAACCCTAACTGTTCAGAAAGATAAAACATGATAAAAATATCTTTATTTCTTTAACTGCTTAAATATGCAGCTGGGGAACATATCATGTTTTGTTGGTCCAGTAATACAGATTGAAGACCTGATGGGAAAATACAGTCTATAAAGGCATCAAAAGCATGTGTCTCATCAAAGTCTGATTTTCATGCAAAAAGTATGAGACTGGTACCTAGGTGGGGCTCTCCCTTACAAGATTAAGACATGTGCAAGATATGCAACACAGAAATGCTCAAAAGATCTCCAAGAGTGGATGCAGTCCTCTATGGGTCTTCATTCTTGAAAGCATCTTATGCAACTTTTCCTTTTTTTTTTTTTTCTAAATACTGCAATATCTCCCTGAAACTTCTTATTTAATTTCTAATTTGGGAGGGATAAATTTATTTAATTAAACTCACGGATATTCCTCAGTACCATGATTTTTATGAAGCAGAATTGTTACAGCTGTGCTAGTTTTATCTATATTGGCTGAACCTGATAACTGAATGCTCTTCAGGAATAGCTAATCTTTTTATTCATAGGTCTGTTACTGCACACTCTGAGGGCACAAAAGCGTTAGCAATGACTTTTAGCCAGCATGCCTTTAAAAGAGTTACTGTGCTATCTGAATCTTAGGTTTACTTTTTCCTAACTACTTGAAATCTGGTACATTATGAAATATCATTTAATTCAGTCATTTTACTTGTTCAGCATGCAACTGATGAAAGGTCCGACATAGTCAAGAAAGGAAGGGGAGCAAAGAAGTTCCAAGGGAGGCAGCTGTTATTAACAGGAAAAGACATATGTCCCTCCTGAACCAGACACATTCCAAAACTCAGTCTTTCAGGAAACAAAAAAGCTCCAAATGCCTTTTTTAAATAATCAAGGACTCCAGAGATTTATATAAAATGTAAATACAGTACTCCTGATATATATCACTCCCAACAAAGAAATTTATGGGTAAATATCAGTGGGAGTTTTTGAGGATTATGGCTATAGTGAAAGAACTGAGAAATCTTGTGGGGATGTCAGGGAGCTATTTATTATGTCAAACAGGCCCCACAGACACAATGCTCTGTAACCCAAGAGGGGAACTTGTAACATATTTTTCAAAAGACCTTCTATGATTAATGTTGTTATCAGTATTGGGGTTTGCTTTTTTTCTCTTCATAATATTCCTAATGTACCCAAGAAATGCTACTACTTTCCTATTGCTGAGATGCTTCAGTAGGGCTTTCCTCCTGTTCTTAAGAGTAAACCTTCTTAGGGATCTTACCATCTCCTCATAAAAAACTGTGCTGCCTACATAGGTTTAGGGAAGTTGACACTGTCTAGATTCTCTGAGAAAGAGGAAGTTAAAAGTGAAAAACCACATCTCTTTTCAAGGAAAGACACAGTCCTTTTCTTTCCCCACCTTAGGTTATCCTTGCTTTGATATCACACATACTTATATACATAATCATATTATATACAATGAGTGGAAGTAAAATGTACCCCTCTCTCTCATAGATGACAAAAGAGAATGAAGCATTTATTTTCAAGAAACTTTCTACTTTCTCTGATCAGATAGAATCTGCATTGTAACATTGGATATCATGCTAAAATGACATAAAGAAGAAACAGCAAAAACCCCAACTTCCAAATAATACCTTTTTCTGTGCTTGTTTTATTTTTAATCAATCAGAACCATTGTATCTTTCAACTAAAAACATGTCTACTCCTACTCTCCTGGCTAGATGGTTTAAGAGACTTCTCAAATCCAGCCAAGGAAGTTAAAAAATGCTACTAGAACATAGAGTAAAAAGCTTTGTGTTACATGAATAGTTTTCGCATCAATATTCATTTGCTGTCAATTTGGAAATTCAGACTGATTTCAAATGACAGTCTAAAATATATAGACAGCATCAGTCAGTCAAGCTTTATTGCATCTTGTTTTGTTGTGGCAGAATTATACATCTTATTATAATATACAGTAGGAAAAAACAGTGGAAGTATACAACACAAATACAAACTATAATGCCTAGCAAAATACCATAAAAGATACATGGATTTATAGTATAAGGTGATGTTAGCACAGCAAATGCTCTGTAGCAGCACTGCTAAAATTACTCTAGCTTCATATTGCTATCCTCTCTCTAGACCCATATCACACAGTTACCTCTCAGGAATTTATGTTTATTTAACCTTTCAAGTTCCCTTAACTGGGCTAATGCCAAAAAGGAGTCTTTTCTCTTCTCTCAGCAAATAGCTAAGTAAAATATTTATTTCCTAGCAATCTGTTTTAATGTTAGAACTGGGTTCAATTCTCCTTTCCTGTAGAAAAGAAAATACTCATATTTCTGCTCCCCGTGCTTTTACAGAGATGCTTCCTTTCACTGGCACTCTTTGCTTTTAAGTTGTAGATGAATGATAAGAAAGAGAAGTGAGCAGATGAAGAGGATCTTTTTAGCTGTAAGCAGCCATGAGTATATAATTTTTTTATTTTACTTCATTTTCTGTCTTTGATCCTCTATCCTCAGTTCTGAAGTCGAAGTACACTTCTGTCCCTGACTCCTTTTCCTTTGAATGTGAGTATAGCAGATCTGATCCTCGAGAGGATTTTTGCTAAGAACTCCAGAATTCCTCTTGACATGCCTGTGCCTGGATGTTCCTTAGCAGATCTTGGTGGCAAGAGTTAGGAGAAAGACTCCTACTCTATCCATTTTCTCCCTCATCTTTCTCTTAGAGTATATTACCCAAAAAAGGAAGACAAAACCAGGATTTTATAAATGATCTTATATAGATGTTAACTATTTTATATCAAAGAATAAAATATCAAATAAATAAAATATCAAAGCCTATGGCTTTGTGTACTGGAAGGATTTAATCTGAACCACAGGTTTGCTCTTTCTGTTTTCTCACAAAGTATAATTCAATTCAACCAAACTGAATGCAGAACTAAGCCTGGGAAAGGTTTTCCAAAGAAGCCACACCTTTGTTTAGTCGTAGTGCAAAGTGATGTATACCATTTCTGCAAAAAAAGTATTTCAATTCATACAGATCCTTTACCAAACTGCTATAATTCTAGTGGCTCTTATAGATTTACTGATATTTTACACATGTTCCAAACCCACATCAAAGATTCTTAACTGTTAAGATCCCCCTTGCTTTGCTTAAAAGTAAACATCATAGTTAGAACAGCTTCTTCCTGCAACAAACCACACTTGTCTGACATGTGTGATTTCCGTTTTTCTGCCTGAGTTGCATCCTGATTGCCCTGTCTAGGTGGGCAAGCATATACATGTACATAGATACACTTCTAAGATTAGGCCATTTTCTATTACCTGCTATAGTGATTGCAGCATTTGTTGTTCAAGCAGTTGATCCATTGTACAGTTCCCAGTGATGTTAGTAAACTGGTGATGTTAGACCAGTCCCTATATCTTATCAGCAATTTTTTTTTTCTTTACATTCTATAATACTCTAAAAGTATATTGAAGGTATTATACATCCTTTTTCTTTTTCATTCTTTCCTTCTCTATCTTGTAATAAACAGATGGTATAATACATACTGGAGTTTAGAAAAAGACTATAAACCTCCTGAAATTTTCCTATTGGATTTTAAATCACTGTATTCCAAGAGTAAGTGGTGTAAACTGCAGCCTCCATAATCAGCTTCAGTATTATGGACTCTTTGGGGCTAAGAACATGAATCATGCACACTGAGAAAATCAGAGTAGGATTTGAATTAGGGACCAAAACCACCCTCAGGATTTATTCCTTGAAGTCTTGCAGCATTTCTTTCAGTGATGCTAGACTACTTTTTCAGGTGTAGGCAGATATGCTGCCTGCATGTCACCCAAACAAGATCAGAAACTGCTCTGCTGCAAGCCTGAGCTGCTTTCTCTTGCCTCCCCACTGCAGCACAGACAGGCTCAGTGACAGCCAAGACAGCAAGGCTACACCTGTTCCAAAGAGAAGATTTTCTTGTCTGAATCAGGGAATTAAACAAGCTACACCTTGCTGTATACACATGCTCATTGTTGAAGTGATTTTATTTTTTTTTCAAGGATAACACTAGAAAAATATATCACATAAACAGCTGTTTTAAGTAAATAGCCTTGAACTAACTTTTTTTAGACGTTATGAGCTATAGTAGCTTGTTTAAGAGGCCTTACAGTCTAAGGATGACTTTGAAGTAGTCTTAGGCTGCAGCTGTAGAGGATGAAGAATTGGCATTCAGGTGATAGATTCAGTTCTTGGCTGCATTACAGGTTTTTCAACTCAAGAAAGGTTCAGGCTCAAATTACAGGTTTTTCAGCTCAAGCAAGGTTCATCCCTATTTCACATCTCAGGTTGTGCTTGCTTCTTTTTTTCTTCCCCACATGCTCATATACTCCTGTCCAGTCATTTGGCATTTATTTTATGTTGACATCTACATTTAGAAGTTTTAAGTTTCTTCCACCTCTTAGGTGACCCTGCACACATGCTCAACACACAAAATTCTTGACAACCTTCACAACTCAGATTTGCATTCAAGTCCTGTCATGGTCTTTCTCCTTCTTTCAAGATATTTACATTCCTCCTCTGCTATCCTTAAGGTCCTCATTTTTGTTATATGTGAATTATAATTACTCTAGCCTAGCAGATTAGAGCTGACATTCCTGAAGCAGAGAGGAGGCTTGAACACCAGATGAAAGAACTGATTCCTTCAGATCTTGATAGATTGGTAAGGAGTGAGAGACAAATTAACAAGTGTGGGATTTTTCCAGATGAGATGAGCATGGAGTGGCTGCATGAACAGGGATGGCTGGCAAAAGATGTAGGTGATTATGACTAAGAGCAAGGTTATAGATAGTTTAGGGACTTAGAAAGGAAGCAAGAGTGATTTCAGATTTCAGTGGGGGCAGGACTGGAACAGGGAATATGACAGTACTGTGAATTTCTATCTACAAGTGTAGAAAAAGCTGAGAGATATGCCACTGAGGCAAACCAATACACAAGAGAAATATGTCACCTATGAAGTTCTAGGAGAAATGCAAAAACCTTCTACCAGCTCCACCTTCCTAGACTTCATCTGTGAACACTCCGACATCTTTTTTGTGATGCACTCTTTGCTGAATATACAAAAAGCCTCACATGCCTCATGTTTTAGGTTTAAAAGGCTCTAAGTATTCTTTTGGTCTCAGTTCCAGATGAGTCTGTGACTCAGTCTCAGTTATTTAGATAATATCTGAGTTATTTATATGATATCACTCTCACCACATGGATATTCCATCTTCTTTCACCTAAGAGATAAGATGAAAACTCTAGTCAGAAACACATATGAAGACTGACGTTCAAGAAAAAAAAAAAGGGATTTATTTCAACATGTAGAGAATGATGGACTGCACAGTTGAGATCCAAGAATATCAGGATGCTAGTTGACTGTCTTGTGGTGTGGAAATGTGGTAGAAGTGAGATACAGGCAGGTGAACATCATCTTTTAAGTGCAGAGTCAGTGTAACCTTCTTCCCAGACATTTCTTGACATCCAGCTCTGTGAACAAAGAGACAAGCAGCCCATTTTGTAGCATGACTCCAGAAGTCTTGGTCAGGTGTTTTTTTTCCACCAACTTTCTCACACCAGGAGCTAATATGTTAAAAGTTCAGAGGAAGATGTACGGGCATGGTTATTGTATGACTTGGTTATGCCACAGTTCCACCTTTTATGACCACACTTAGAGTCACAAAGTCCTGGATCAGATTCTCTGGCTTGTCCACTGTCTCAGGATCAGTATAGGCTGTTTGGCAAAGCAACTACAAAAAGTGTGTGCAGAAAGTCCTCTTCCACTCTTTTCTTGAGGAACAATTTATGTTCTTTCTACTCTGTTCTTGAGGAATAATTTTCTTGTTTACCTACTGAGACTGGATTCTAACACAGAAATGGCTTTTTGTGGGATTTAATTTTTCAGACTCCTTGCTCTACCAAAGAACTCTGGTACCAAACCATCTGAATTGGTACTTTAAGTACTTGATTTCTTGCACATGTAATGGAGATAGTCACCTTCTCCTTTATCTCCTCCATTCTCCTCTCCTAGTGCATTTCTTAACTGATGTCTCTGAACCAGTTTCTGCTGATCCTGAACATCAGCTTGCATCTAGGTTCAGGCACTGATCAGTTGCAGAATGCAAGGATCACAAATGCCTGACAGAAAACAGGAGTGGGAAAGCTGTAGTCACTCACTAAGATTGTTTTCATATTTAAATTTGAACTTGTTTTAGTTCTAACCTCTTCTTGGTGGCTTGGACATGTTTCTGACCCTCACCATTCACAATCAGAGAGTGCAGAACTTATGAACAGAATAGTGAATGACCTACCCATTTCCTCCAATGTCAGTTCTGAAACAGCAAAAAAGATCAGACTGCATAGTTACAGGGACTAGAGAGCCACACACACCGTGACATGCAGTGGGATAGGAAGCAACATCTTTTTACTTGCAGTGCCTGTTCTTTTCTTTCTCTTCCAAGCAGTCTTGTTGATCACTGGGCCTTGCAATATTTCTTTAGAAGTGATGGTCATGGGGTGACTCTGGGGTCTCTTTATAGAAGACAGTTTTGACAGCTATGATGAAGGGGTGGATCTGAATGCAGAAGCAGGTGAAAGGTGGAGGGTGAGGGGAGGGTAGTGATTTATAGGTGTTCTGTGAATACCCTGCAGGCAAAAGGATACTTAAATGACAGGTGAACCTAAAAGAATTGATAGATTTCCATAAGTATTGGGCTCTTTATCTTTGTTGCGTTGAATTTCTCAGCTGTAAAACAGGGCTAATTATATTTTCTTTCTTTCGTTTTCTTTTTTCTTTATAAACAGAATTATCCTTCTTCTTTGCTTAGTCTTCCCTGACACTTCCATAGCAACACACAAGTCAAATAAGTACCTGTAAATATTTCTTTCAAAAAACACATAGGGAAAAAAACCACTATTTCTACAAAACCAGTAAGATTTATTATATATCCTTATTTCCAGCACTGCATTTCTCTGGGTTCAAACAAATACTCTTGAAAAACAAAATCCAAGTGAACTGTGCTCTCCTCTTATAAAGATCAAACCTGTGCTCTTTATGAGCAGACATGCACAGCATGTCTCTTCTCAGCTAACTGTGATTTTAAGACTACTGACTGTTTTGTGGGGCAAGTGTACTAAATGTGAGATATTTGTAAATATACCTGTACACACCTAACAGTAGTAAATAGTGCAAGTCCCATAAGCATCACTCTATAGCAAAGGTAATGTCATTAAAATCAGTTGAGTTCTTTTGGTACAGCGCAAGTATGTGAAATGCGAATCAATGTGAAATCCACTCTGTTGTTCCCTGATTACATTGATGGCTGAAGAAATGCTTTGATTTGAAACCACAATATTTTGATATCTGGCATAGTAATCACTAACCTGAATCTCAATTCCATTTTTAACAAAACTACAGGAATATTTTCCCAATTTAATCTCCCACTCCCATACTTCCTTCCTCGTTTAGTGAACAGTAAAGTATCTAAGCATTGTATCTAAGCTACAAAATTTCAATGCAAAGGTAAAATAACTTTCAGTTATTGTGTAATTATTACAGACTGATGTACTATATCCACAAGGTAGCATAGGCCACAATATTCCATGAACTGTCACAGGAGATATCTGGGACCCTCTTATTTCTTCACGAGGCCAGCTGGTTACCGGTTACTTGTCAGCAAGATGATGTGAGTCTACCATAGTGCTACATGTTGCTATATATACCAAACATCCCTAGGAAATATACCACTTAAAACCTTTTCCTCTGCATATGCATGTAATTTAGAGCATTTCTACCACTTAAGAATGAACTGAGAGCATTTTTTAGTTGTTTCAATTATCTTTTTCTTTGTATGTCTGTTCAAACAAACATACATTATGTGAAACTTGAGATCAAAGACTCTAGTTCTGGATATGATAAAGGTGGATTTTATTGTCCCAGAAAGGCCAACTAATAAAGCAAGGCCCAAATAAGTTTGATGTGCCCTAATTTGTAGGTTAGGCCTCATAACCCAACACAAAGAACTTATTGCTTGGTACATAATTGCAGCTAGAAAATGGTTTCTAAAAGTTGACAGACGTTAGAGGGGTTTTATATCTACTTTTAGTTACTTTGACAGCTTAGAATTGTGATGTGAGGAAGCTGCCAAGGTTTTGTAGTGCAATTAAGTGACAAGAAAACTTTAAAGGGATTTAGAGTTTGGCTGTAAGTTGAAAACCAGGATCATGTCTGGATTTAGATTTGATTTCAATGGAATGCTTTCCCGTTTTCCTGCCCTTAAACTTTGGCTCTTCCAGCAACAGAGGCAGAAAGTAAGTTACAAAATTGAGGTCCTGTAGAAAAGCACATGCACAAAAAAATGCTGTCCACAAGGTTCTGTGAATTCTTGTTTACTTGCTTTATTCCATATGGGCTTTCCATATTTCTCACTTTCTGCTATCTATTCCCTTTCCTTCATTTTAATGATAGCCCTATAGGACCTTTCTGACAACTTCAGAGTTTTTTAGTTCCCAATTTTTGTTTCTTGTAGATACAATTCTTCTTTTCAGTGGGTTTTTTTTTCCCTTTTCTTTTGTTCTCTTTTTTCCTCATTCTTTTCTGTAATATTCCAGTCATGTGTTGGTCAAACTTTTTGTTTCCCCACTACTTTCTACTTTCTAAACCAACATGTGTTTTTACATAGTCCCTTACATTAACACTCCCTGATTTCTGCAAGATTTCAGCCTTGTGTCAGGTTGTTTTTTTCTCCACTGTTTTCTATTTTCTCAAAGGGTATGTATTTTTTTCACTAGTTCTTTAAGTTAGGCCACCCTGAGCTCATTTTAGGGCTGTTTCCAGTATCCATGTTAACTTATTTTATGATGATTTAGCTATCTGTCCACAACAATGCAGTCTCTTATATAGATGCTATCTGTCTTCAACCTGCTTAGCTCAGGTATCAATTACAGGGCATTAGCCCAAACACCAGATGAGTGGCCATCAAGAGGCTTTGGTAGGCCCCTAGAGCCCATATTTTCATTGTAACTAATACCTGAGATAGCTATATCAGTTTGAATCAGTCCATAAGTTAGATCAGCTATAAGCATATTCATGATTGTAGTATCACAAGTGTTTGTTCAAAACATGCCTTAAGATGTTCTTGCCATGCTGGTCTTTTTCTTTCAGCCCTTTTAGGCTCATGTTTCACTAGCAATGTGTAGGATCAAAGACAATATCTGGAATTCAGCACTTTCTTAGGAGATTTTTAGTGCAAGTAATAGCCTTTTTGTGGAGGAGTACCCTTCCAGAACCTGTCCTTATGGTCTCCAGTCTTGCCAGTTTTCACATCTTTTAACTGTATTATTATTAATTGTATATTATTAAGTACATTAAATTAATACATATTATTAAAGAATTTAACACTTTTAAAAATTGAAAACCAAAAGCTTTTCACTCTAGTGAGCTTAAAATCTCCACAAAGCTTTGTATGAAAATATTGGATATTAAAATCAGACTACTGAGTGCAGGTGTATAATTGTTACACTGAAGACAGTGGCAAGACTCTGATTAACACCAGTGGAGCCCAAATTCTGCCCAAGGAAACCTGAGGTGTCATTCTAGGGCTAGGTAAACTTTTAACATGATGAAGACAAAAGGAAACATAGAGCTTTTAAGGAACCATTGGAGCCCAGTAAGGTGAAGATTCAACACCTGCTCCCCTCAACTGCAAAATATTAAGTGTACATGTACCTACCAAGAGAAATGTCCCTGAAGCACATGCCAACTGTTTTCTTATGATAGGGGTAACTGTGTCTTTTACTTGCAGATCTATTCCATATTTTAGTCTTAGATACTCTCCTTCAACAAGGCATAGCTTATAAAGATTTGGCTTTGAATCAAGCAAGTTAATTCCTCATTTAAATGCAATGAGCAATAGACATATAAGTAAACAGGAAAAACAGAACTTATTTGTTACAAAAGAAAGTTTAGTCTCCAGTGGTAAAAGTAAAGTATTTTGCAGATGGTTTTTTAAATGTGGAAAAAACAGCCCCTCCACTAAAGAAAGGGACATTACATTATACCACAAGACTGTCAGAATGATGAAAAATACATCAAGCATTCTGAATGCCACTAATAAGCAAAGCAATGTAGAGTTCACATGGGATACAGCAGAGGGACTGGCGCAGTGCCTATTGAACCCTGGGTTAGAGCACTGTGGATCTGCTTCAAAGAAACTTTCATGCTCAGCACGTAACATGAATCTGTCCCTTTAGCTTTCTGACCTGCTTTGAGAGCCAAGCTTTGTCAGACTCACAATTATAACTAGTTCAGGGAACTCCAGTCCAACCTGTCTGTCCCCAGATGCAATTACGGGATTGTTTCTGACTTGTCTAGAGAACGAGGGTTAGCTGTATTCCCCTAATGTGTCCCGGATATAGGGACATGGCTTGGTTCTGCATGCTATGTGGCTCTTAAGCAGTGCTGTAATTGCATCTTGGAGCTTGGAATCTGGAATCCTTTACAGCTGCAGTGCAGAACTGACCAAAAGCAACCTAAAATTGCTGTATTCAGAAGAAAGGGCATTTCTTTTCCTTTCCATGAGAGCTCCAAGGAGCTTAAACTTTTTATCCACTTAGTGTTTATGTTAGCCTGCTTTGAACTGTTCTTTCATACCTTAAATATCACTACAAAAATGCTTGCTTTGTTCTTCCCCCTATATATTAAACTAATCAGAGACTGGATGAACTTCATCTTTATTTATTAGGCTCTTCTGATTTAAAGAGATTGTGAGTTCCATCAGACATCTGGTGGCTGAAAGCCTACCACTGAGACCAGGAGCACTAACAGCCTGATGCTGTTCTCTCCAGCACATCTGTCAGACAGCAGATCAGGACCGAAGTGACCAGCATAAGGCCACTGGCAGCCTCTGCCAAAAAAGTTCCTGCCATAATACTCAGTATGCAGAAATGCTTATAGGCTACTTGCTAGTGTTCCCTGACGCTGTAATTAAGATTTTGTACTGGGAATGTGAGGGCAATTATTGTTTTATGCAAAAGCCTCACACCTCCATGAAAGAAGATTGTTTGTCTGTTTTAGTATCATGACTGTGAGAGACTGGAGGACCTTCCTTATAGAACATTAGGGGACAGAAACATCTCTCATATACTTTAAAGATGCATTAAATGTAGAACACATGCTTATGAACCACCAGCATAAAGACTCAGATGCCAGTGGTAAACTTCACTCTCTATATCTTTTTCGCTTGTTTTACAGTAAGCTGATGGTATATTTCCTGCAACAGGAAAAAAGCTTCTCTAACCAAGGGGATGCTTTTGTTTGCTTGCTGATTTGTTATAAATCCTAAGAAACTGACAGAGAAAACAAAAAAAAACCCAAAAATATTTCTCACAAATTAAAATGTCTTATGTCATGCATAATTAAAGAGTCAGGTGTATTTTAAAGAAATAGCAGCCAGCATCCCTGAAGGCAGCCTCTGTCTTCAGTTTCATAAAGAAGATATCCTACAGCAGCATCCTCCACTATGGTCAACTCATTTTGAAATGCTGTGGTTTAAAAAGGCAGCCAACTGTCCTGAGACCAGATTTCTGCTGTATAGAAAGTCTATTCATTCCTGTCCACAGATGAGGAGTAGAAAAACAATGCCAAGCATGTGATTTCTACCATCAAGATTTCAGACGTGTCCTTCTTTTCACAGTAATCATCAAGTCAGCACGTCTTGAAGCCAACCTGTTCCAAAGACAATTTAACAACTCTTGTGCAATGCAGCAAAAGCTTTTCTGAATTACTCACATGATTTTCTGGGGAGCAGCAAAATATGAGACTTTTCCTGATGTTGAGCAAATACTGTTTATTCACATGAGGTACTTTATTCACTTTAAGCAATGGTGTGTCAATGTAAGAAAAGAAGAAAGATACATACAGCACTTCACACTGACTTTTTGCTGCTTGAGCGGTTCAGCTTGATGACTTGTATAGCATACTAGTTTTATCAGTAAATTTATTTCATCAGAAATCATGAGTTTCCATAGTTGTTTTCATAGTTGAAAGTGAGAAATTCAGTACTGGTAATCATGACAAAACACAACCATGAAAAACTTCATTTAAGAGAGCTGTCTCTGTAAAAAGAAATTTGCCAAAAACATCAGTCCTTAGGATGACCTTAATTAGGACTGTATTGATCCACGGGAGGAAAATTATTTTAGGTGACAGGCTGTATTGAAAATCATGCTGTTCTCAATTCCTTCTGTGCTCAGTCTTTTCCGCTTGTTCTAGGGGAAGAGGCTGCAAGATCTGGAAACACAAAGAAAAGGGCAAGAAAATTAATCTTGCTATTCTCAGGGCACCACAGAATCCTGGAAACTAAACTTGTCACACTCTGGACCAATTCATCTCTCTCACTGGCATGCTGTTTTTCTCTGGTCCTACTTCTGAAGCATCCTGCATGACAAAGCAGGATTTTAACAGTTGTCCTGATAATTGATATTGAATTTTTTGTGACAAACCTGATTTTATCCACCTACACTGTCTGGAGTTGAAATCTGGGCTCAAGTAAATGGTAGATTACCTGAAGACGTTGACACCTGGTTTTCAATCCAGGATATTACCACAGACTCAGGTAAAGGGAGAAACGGGTTCATGTTGAGGAATACATTCTGTGCAAATAGCTCAGTGTGCAGCTGCTGTGTGAGCTGCAAGTCGAGCTCTGTGTTTGGGGAACCCCAGGCAAGAGCCCATGAATTGGAACCATCCTTTTGCCCAACAAAGGGCACAGAGACCTGTGGCCCAGACAGGGAACCAGACACATCACAGGAGCCAAAGACCCCAAGATTTTCTCTTGTTTAAACTGTGAGGGAATAAAAGCCCAAGAATTCTCTTGTTTGGGGTCCCTCCTTGGAAGCACCCAGCTTGAATGGTTATTTTCTTGTTGCACCACAATTATTTTAAGGACTGAGATGACTGAGACTCTGCTATGGAAAACCTGAGGTCAAGCTGGTAAGGAAACTGGTCTGACTGTGTGAGTGTGGGTTGTGTATCTGCCAAGGGACTTTGGTCCCAGCTCAGGTGGTGTGAGAGTAACTGCCAAAGTGGTTCTTTATGGTCAGACAGAGATGTTTCCTTAACACTCAATCACTGACAGAGTTTCCTTCATTACTGTATTGATGTATCCTATCTTTAAAGGGGCAGAGATGAGTGCTGCCACCAGCATCATGCAGTGTTATTGTAACTTAGAAATAAAAGACCACACTATCTAAATAAAAGAAAAAAAAAAGTAAAACTGATTGCACTAGGGGAAGTTCAAATGTTGTCTCATTTTTCCACTCTCCTTTCAATCATAAATTTATTCAGTTTTCTCTAAACTTTATAGATGGAGGTTCACAGCTAATTGGGCCTGAAATTACTTTTTTCTACAATTGATTGAGAGTGCAAACCTGGGAACACAAACTTGAAAGCCAGATTGAAGGCCATTTAAAATCTTGGCCCCATGGTGCTAGCTGTTCTGTTGGCTGCCTTTCAGAGTAATTTGAAACCGATCCGCTCTTCAGCGGTACAATGGAGCAATTTTCTACCTGGTTATCATAAACAGAACAAGTAAACAGCAGTGTCTAAGAGGGCTTAGAAAGCCTTGTATACTCAAGGTCACAGTTTGGGCAAATGGCTTAGCTTAGCTCAGCTCCAACAAATTGCAAGAACCAGTGGCACAAAAGCATGTAAGCTTTTGTATGCTGATGACAGGAAGACGAGCAGGACAGATGAGCAGACTGAAGCCTCTACAGCATCATCAAAGCGCATGTGTGTGACACAGGGGATGCAGCAACCTTCCTTGAACATTAGTGAGAAATGTGCAACTGTGGCAATGTCTCAGGGTATTCCAAAGCTTTACAGTGTCCTGACAGGCCCAAAACATTGAGTAGGTCCTTTATATCTCATTTCAGAAATTAACATTGTTTGGTTAATCCTCACTTCTTTTGGAGCATCTGTGAAATCAAAATCGAACAATAAAAAGCACAACCAGCCAGTAAAAAAGCTAGTTGAAAAATGGTCTTGTTCATATTGATTTGAGCCATCACAGCACTCATGTATAATTGTGTGCACCTTAATTATTTCCTAAAACATTATCTGCCAATGCTGTGCATTAACCATATATTTTTTTCCCTCCACAGGCCACAGGGCCTGAGAAAACTGCATTTCATAGAGGGCAAAGCAAACAACCTGTATTACAGTTTATAAAGCACTTTCATAGTCTTCAAAATGACAGGCGTTATATATGCATCACATTATCTTTTCCAACTCTTCTCAAGTATTCAGAAGAATAAGGTATTTATGGTTCAGACACTTAAAACTGCCTCTGGTATCCGACTCGAATGTAAGGAACCTATTACACCAAGACATCATTTCAAGCTATCACCTCCCAATATGTAAAAGCAAACACAGACTAACAGCCACCAGAACAGTTAATATAAACCTGTGATAGGAGATACATCTGTTAGCAGAAAAAATGAACAGAAACTGAATAGAGCAATCCTTCCAGTATCACAATTATACCAGGCTTTAGGAAAAAAATTCTTACTATACCTTTCAAAACTGAATTATATTTCTGAGGTATTCACTTTAACTAGAAATAATGATCTCTCTCACAATTAAATACTTCTTTTTTAAAGGAGTGAATTTTCTTTCAGTGACAGAGAAAAGCTTTACTATTGGAAGATGGAACAGAAATTTTATCTGAAGTTCAGATTATTTTTCCTCAACACACACCAAATGTTAGCTTCACTGCTCTAAGAAAATTAAGTATTTATTGGTTATTTTGACATTCAAAGTAGGTACTGAGCAGTAGATAGCAAATTTTACAAGTTACTACTGGGCACACTTCACAATTCGCAATACATATCTATATAAAAACATTTAGTGCAAAAATACATTGCCTTTATCTTCCTGGTGTATTGTAAAGCAAAAAAACATTGTAAGCAAAGTCAGCAAACAACAACAATAAGCACATTATTGTCTTCCATAACATTCAAACGTCACAAAAAGTTCATGATATGTAGAAGAGAATTAAGTTCCAGTGATAATATATATGAATTTTTATCTAGCTGAAATTTATAGGGAAGGAAACAACTATGTAAGAACCACAAACATTATGTCTTAATTTCTATATCAGGAAATGAAAATATTATCAGAGCAATCAGACAAAGCTCTTCCAATAAATGCATGTGGCATATGAGGATGTTATTAGTTAATGTATTCCTTTGGATGCCTTGGGTAATTTAAAAATCATTTTGTCTACTTGTGGACAATTTACAGGAAAGCTAGGAACCTAAAAAGCTAACCCTCAATGCTGAAATCATTAGCCTTGTTTGCAAAATACATTTTCTCTGTTTGTAAGGCAGGTCTCTCTATTGACATTGTGATGTCATTTTGTTACAGGTATAACATAGTGGAGATGCAAGGAAAGAGCAAGGCTTATCATTGCTGAAAGACTACGGTGTCTCCAGAAGCTGATGACATTGACAGAACATATGAATCATAAAGATGATGCATAGAATTATGGGCTACTGGGGGGTCTTATCTAAAGCCTGTGAAGATCTCTGGTAAAACCCCAAAAACAAAAAACAAAAACAAAAACAAAAAACAAAACAAACAAAACAAACCTCAAAAAACCTCATACACAGCAATGCTGCAGTCAATATTTCTTGTGGTAACTCTGCTACACTCTTGCAGTGGAAAATTGTTTTCCCTTCTATCTGTCAGAAGAAATGTTCTCAAGATCTAGGTGGATACTGAAATATATAGGCTAGGCTGGGTCTCTCCTTACTCCCTGGAGCCAAGCTGTGATGTGTATTCCCAACCATGCATCTCCTATATAACTTTAAAGTCCTTGGAATATGTACTCAGACAAGGGAGTATCAGAGGTCTTATGCTGAAAGTAGTTTCCATATGAGGCTAAGTGATTTTACTACCAAAAGCAACCCTTGCATGCATATTTTAATAAATCCATTTGACATCTATTCACAGAATCTTTATTTTAAAAGACAACTGCCTCCCAAGTTCCTTTTCAGAAACTGAAACACAAGTACATGCCCTGATTCAAGGACATGGGTTCATGCATGAAAATGCAACAGTTTTTAAGTAGTAGGGAAACAGCTGGTGCAAAATAGACAACACACAGCAAAGGCTTCTACTATAAAGCTTCCTGCATCCAGAGACTGCAGGATTATTGGTTAGGAAGATATCAATTTTTTCCTTTTCAAGGGAGGCACTTATCTTAAATAAGCCACTGAGAAGAGTAAACAGAAGAAAAACGAAAGTAATGTAAATATTTCAAAACAAGCAAGTTCTTAAATACCACGTTCTTGCATATCAGTACCCTCTAAGCCTCAGAGTCCTATTAACTTACTGATAAAACCATGATTTTTGCCTCAGTTAGCACTGCAAAGAGCTTCCAGAGTGCAATGAATTCTGCTGTGTCGAATTGCAGGTTCTTTATTACTGGTGATAATGTAAAAAGCACAAAAAGCCACTCAATTCCTAGATCCTAAGAGCAGTTAGGAGTGCAAGCAACCACAAAAAATTGTACTCTGGCTTGTAAACTGCACAGTTTTGATAAGAAAGTCATTAGCAGCGAATGAAGAGGGCCCTTTCTGACATTGTTTTATAGTTGCTTCAGAAACAGACTTTAAGGTCAAAAAGTACTTCACGTCTTTCTGCAGTAGAGACAAAATGCCATGTTTCAGGAAATCTGGTAAAATTTCCTTTACTCTGAAGCTTCATGATTTCCCTTCTAGTTTCCAGGAGGTACTTCTTTTTTATGGGGCACTGACATATTATTCCTACATGTACATCACTTCTGCTGCTGTTCCACTATCCTGCTATACTCTGGGCTCTTATTTTCTAATACATATCTATAGATAATATGTGCGAATATATATATGCAATTTACAATACTTAATTTCTTTTCAATCTCATTTTCTTCAGTGTCTTCTTACTTTACTTTTGTGTTTCTTCACCTGCCTGATTGTAGCTAAATGTACAGGGTGCAGTGTCTTTAAAACTCATTAATTCAAATACAGTTATGAAGTATGAAAATCAGCAAAGATCACAAAGAATGACAGAGGATCAGTGTTTATCTCAATGGTAATGGTTTGTGCTACAAGGAGCACTAAATGGGCCTGTAAAACAGTGCAATCTTCTGTGCCACAGGCAAGTTCTTCACTAATCTGAAAATCTACTGAAGAAAGTTTTGGAATAAGATGGAAAGTTCCAAGTTTCAGAGCAAGATGAGAGTTAAACAATTTTGTGACTTCATTCTGGCTTTAAACTCCATCACACGAGGAATAGCTGAACTCATTTGCTACCTAAGTGGTATTTTAGGGAATTAGGATAGTCCTCCAACACCTTGAGACAGCTGCAGATTTTTTGGTCTTTTAATGAAGAAAGGATCCTTATCTTCAGTCAGGAAGAATGTCATTCATTAATCATCCTGCTTTGTTCTGTTGTGATAAATCAGTTTATACTATTTATAAAAAAATCTGTAAGTAACTCAGCAAAGAACCCTCATTACTAGATAGCTAAATAACAATATAATGTTATCATTTTATAATGTTATCATTATAAAATTTCTCTCTCTGAATCTAATTAACCTCCAAAAGAGGCAAAAAAAACCCCTTTCCTTTCCAGTTAGAAGGCAAAATAATACTAATATGAGTGAAAAGGGCTGGCAAAATAGCAGCAGAAGGAGGAAGGGAATGTTCAACATATTCTTTGGGTTCCTGAAGTATATAATGTAGCCTTGAGGGTAAGCTGAACCTCAAAGAAATGGAGCCACAGCAAGGTAGTTCAGGTGCATCCCCTGTGAAAAAAGCACACAAAGCAAGCAGCAAAGGAGATGTAATGGTCCATGGGTAAGCAGTCCAAGGCTGTTACACTTGGGAAGAAGCAAGACAGCTCTGTAGAGAGGCTAGGTGCTGTAGAAACCAGTTCACATCCACCCACCGTGTCAAAATAGAGATGAGGTCCTTGAAGTGACATTGTCCTTCTCTGCCTGTGCACCAGTCCCAGAACTCATTTCTCCTCAGCTCACTAAAAGATATCATACATGCCTTGGACATCCTAGCTTCATGAATACTGGTGTGTGTGCCTCAGAGAAACAGGATGAATGACCATTTTTGAGCTAGATGACAGCCACCATATGTGGTAGATTTCCCTAAGGGGGAAGCAAATCCATGCTGTCTGCTAAGAACATAACTGATTTCAAGGGACTTCTGCTAAAAAAACTAAACTGTTCCCTCGTATTCATTATTTATTTATTTCAATTATTTATTAGTTTATTTATTTATTTGTATTTATTTTCTATTTATTTTTTTCCTTGAGTTCTGGGCTATATATGCAAAATCAGATATACAAATAAGGATACAGACAGATATTGGGATTTCCAAAACTGTCTAATTAGACATGGCACTCCCATACATATAAAAAGGGACAACTAATTTGCATGTACCACTAAGTTTACCAACAATTTTGTTTAAAGACCTTTTAGAAACTGCTTCACATCAAAATATACTACTAGAAGTCTGAGAACAAGTCAAAGTGATATCATTTATCAATAAGTTCATGCTATGTTGAGCACACTAGTCAGAGGTACACTGAGCACTTTCAGGTCTGTTTGACGAAGCACAGTCAGCCCGATTGGTCTGGTAGCAGAACTGGGGCTTTTGCCATATCATCTGTCTATACAAAGGCAGAAACCACAAAACTGTACACAGACATGTTTCCAAACTCTCCATTGTTTCCTTTATTACAGCAAGAAGGATGCCAAACTCGGTTCTTCACAAACCTCAAACAACAGGATTGAGCTATGAATTTTTTTTGATTGGATGACTACTGGGTTCATTAAAAACACATATTCAGTAACACACAAATTTTCACAGTAGGTATTATAGCTGTAACTGATTCTACTGGAAATTAAAAATTGGCAGCACTCTGCATCTCACATGCCAGTTAGGACATTCACATCCGATTAGAGCTGTGTTATTTATACTGCTATAATTATCAATTTATCTATATTTCAGTCACAAATTCTGAATTAGATTAGCATATCTCAACTCTGTGTATCTTAAAGAGAGTTTTCCATGTAGAAATTCCCAGCTGCGTTTCCCTATGAGGCACATTAATTATATATACCGGAAAATATTACACAAAATTCAGCTTTAGGATCCTAAAGTCAACATTCTAATTTGTTCTCCTTCTGGCTCAATAACATGCCTTAAGATTATGATTAGCTGTTTTGCAGGTGCAGAATTAGAGGGAAGGAGAGAACCAAAATTACTTCACCCCTGTGCGACCAGCCTGGATAGAAGCTGAGCAGATGAGGCCACCATTGAGTTTCTTTCCCCTTTTTCTATAAGCCGGTGCAGCAGCTGGAATAAACTCAGCACAAATCAGTGGAGATGACTGTTTGGCCAGGATGTTGTGGAACATTGTTGTCTTTCTCTGTTCCATTGAAGCATCCAGAGGAACATGCTGGTGGTACCTAAACACTTGGTCTGTCCCTGTCTGAATTCTGCTGTCATTATAAGTTGGCATCACAGCAACAGGCAAGTGAATAATCCTTTGTCTCTACAGGGAAATGTTACCCATAGTTGTGACAGCTGCACGGTAGATCCAGATACAGCATTTTTGGTGAATGCCATGGTGCCCAAAAATGTGACCCCAGCTGACTTAAATAGTAAAAATAATGATTTTATGTTAACTGCATTGTCAGTCTTGGCTCAGGTTGTTTTTTTTCTATGGGCAGATTCCCAAACTAGTGAAGAGAAGGAGAGGCTGTCACCCCAGCTGCAGGAGAGGGGCACTGTGCCAGGGTACACAGCACACATTCCCAGTGTCTCTTTGGTAGTGAGGGCGATGCTCAAAAAAGGCTCTAACCATTTGGCTCTCCATACTAATGCTGGAGATTAAATGCTTCAAGCAAGCAAAGTTGTCCTTTCTGTTCAATGTTATAATAATGATTTTTCTTCATTTGGAAAAAGAAAATGCAATTTGGTTCAGAAATCCCCCCTTATTACTTCCCTTTTTCTGGCTCACAGCAACAGCAAAGCCAAAAATCAAGAAGCTGCACGTTTGCTTTGAAAATACCTTTGACAAGTAATTGGTGTATAACTCTGCCAATGCAGTGACCAATAGCAGCACAGTGCAGCTTATCAGCATTTCAAAATGAATTTCTGGAAATACAATGTACAGCAACCCATCACTCAGTTCCAGTTTGCTCCTGTGCCTCCTTTTGAATTTTTGATATTCCTTAACAGAAGTAATCAAGGTTATCATTTCCAGGATCCCTTAGTCCCAACAACTCCAGCTTAATCCCTTGCTTATCATTTATTCAAAGCAGTACATTCTCATTTAATTTGAAACAGACTACAGGATAAATGTTATTTTTATTATTGTTGTTATTGTTATTAAGTATCATGTATATCAGAGAAAGCCTTTTTTATTAATTTAAGAATATATAAAACTACAATATTTGCACATCTGAAACACTTTGCTGCTATTAGAGAAGAAAGAAATTGAAAGGAAGAAAGAAAACCACATATTGATTTTAAAAGCAGTCTTTGACCATAGGCCAACTAGACAGTATATCTGGTCCATGTTTACTTTTCACATAAACCTTTTCTGTCTCATTAGTAGCCTTCAAATGTACAAAGAGAAAAGGCTAGCTTTGAGCTTGAGCTGCAAGATCACAGCAGCACTAATGCCTTTGACTTAGTTATTTTCAACAAACTTTCTGGCAAACCCACTAAACTTGCTAGCATGTGTATGCTGCTGCTTTTCATCTGCCTCCAGAAGCCAGGTTTGGCTGGAAGAGGTGCCAGGTAATAGTTATACAATGAATCAAACTTTAAAATGTGGTGGAGGGGGAGCGTGGGTGTATGAAAGAGGGGGCGTGTAGACATAATACTTAAGTCCTTATCTTAACAAATTTCAGTATGAGTGCAATTTTCTGTTTCTATATCTTTGTCACATGGTTAACAAGAGAAGAGGAAAGAATATTGCAGAAGACACATGATCTGACAGGCTAGTGCATTTACAACTTAATCCTTTATCTCCAGATTTTTCTCACCCACACTCCACTTTCTATTCCTACTCCATCACCATGTATTTGTTGTCATTCAGATATCTAATGTGTGAGCCATCCAGATGTACTTCTCTTCCCTGTAGTTACTTAATCATTCCAGTCTCATCAATGTTACAGACTTTGTGTGTGTATGTATGCTCTGCTGATGAAAGTCACAGATAAACCTTGGCAAATCTGCAAAAGTGACAGTCTAATGAAGCATCCAGGCCAAAAAAAAAAAAAAAAAAAAAAAAAAAAAAAGTATTTTCTGGCAGAGAACTCAAAAGCAGCAAAGCTCAATCATCCCTAGGTTATCAAAAAGCCTAAGCAACTTCTATCTGGAGTCCAAGCCCAGCCAAAAAAATCTCAGAGATCGAATGATCTTAAAAGCAAGGAAGCAGAGATTATTTAAAAAAAAAAATAAGGCTGAAAATGAGTTCGTATTAGATTACCTGGTTAGGAAAGACTTATCTAAAGGTAGTTGATTACTAGAATCAACTTTCTATTCTAAAACACTCTAGTAGATTTTTTTTCTTCTGTCAGATTTTATACATAGTGTGATTTCTTAATAAGATTGATTGATAAATAGAAATATATTTTAACTATAAATATATAAATAAACCTTATCCATAGGTATTTTTTATGATTGGTTTAAGATTTAATAGTTTGTATTCACTGGGCAGACAAGTGACTATACTATATAGAGGATCTATCATGCAATAATAATTTGACAAGTTTGCAGAAGAAATTAGTATATCAAAGGCAAGGCTAGTACTTTCAATAGGATCAGAATCACCCTCTAAGGAATGCAGTTGCAGGAGCATGGTTTGTTTTGTGTAGTTACGCCATAACAAAGTCTGTTTAATCACCTACCTGATATTTTCATTTGCACATGGGAATCCACTGGATTCCTGTATGCAGCAGGAGTCAATCAGTAAAGGAATCCCAATTGCCAAGAATTTATATGTGGGTTTTTTCTTTGCAGACATGCACTTTTCTTTTTCTAAGTGTTTTAAGAGTTGAATCAGGAATATCTTATTCATAGGAGTAACACCTCACTCTTCAAGCAGACTCTCAAAAATCTGTAGAGCTGCTCTGAAAGGAAGCCTCTATACTACATTTGATGTATGGCTTTCCTACCACATCTGGAAGTTCAAAGCTAGTGCAATAATTTTGGAAATATTTTAGGAACATAATCATGGGCAGGTATGAGATGGCAGAGCTTCACTAATTCAGTTGATTTCAACAAAACTTCAGTTTACATCAGCTGAGAAGCAGAACAAGCATATAGAACAATAAAATGTTCTTACAGAGAGAGCATGTGGTTTGCATTTAGCCCAGCACCCTATGGCATTAGGCACGCAAGCAGACTGCTGCACCAGTCCAAGTCCAAAGAAATGCAATGATTTTCCAATGACCATTATCAACTTCTGTCAGATGAATCTAAGCAGTGAAACTCTGATGTTAACTTTGTAATGTTCTTGTCTTCCAGTAACATCCCAAAAGTATTGATTCTTGAATTCCAAGTGACAAGAAAGATTAATGAAACTGCAAGAAGACAAATGCAAAGAATGTGTCCCTCACTTGAGGTTATGTCAAAGAAAGATTTGCCTGATAGAAAGGAAAAAGGAATTATTTAATAGTTGTATTTTCTCTAGAAACTTCTTTTTTTCTTGAGGGCCATTTTATCTCATGATCATAAAAACTGACCAGATGTTTGTGGTTTGGTAGAGACGCCGAGAAACTGTTTTCTTTCATTCCACACATGCACAAACGCACACAAAGAGTAGATTACGAAGGCATTTTCAGTTCTGTGATGCGTTTTAGAATTGTGAAATAGAAAAGGCTTTTTTTCCCCCAGTTAATAAGACCTTATTTACAAGATCTGCAGCTTTCTCCCACACACTGACAGTGTATAGACACTGCTATATGCTGTGGTGAACAGTAGTCTGTTGTTTTAGAGTTTACTTCGTTATTATAACAGAGTATTATGCTTTTATATGTCATCTTGAAATAAATTAATATTTATATTAGCCCTACATGATGCTTATTTGTTTTTCTTAGCATTAAAATAGGAATTAATTAACCCATTTTTACTGAAATTTGACTTTACTGCACATTAGCCATTGTTATTGCTGTAAACAAGTAAATCATTGTGAAAACGTTTATTTCTGTTATGGAGTATACTACTCCCTTTATCTTCCAGAATGCCTGTTGATTTAGTCTTTGAGTTGAATACGAAAATTCAACTTAATAATCCCAAATACAGCTTAAAGGATCTGAATCCGTAATAAAAACATGACTGTGGAACTGTCAGTTTTCGGATGGGTATGATGGGCATGTAACCAATCAGTACAGCCTCTAGTACACGCCTCTGTGCCGCCTCACTGGCCCGAGGGAGCCCAGATGGGTGCAGGAGAGCATGAAGCTTGGGAACAGTTTCTAACTTATTGACAGGAAAGGTGGGACAGGACTTTTGGAGACCACATTGCCACACAGCAAAATTTTCTAAAAGCCTTTGCAAAACCCTTGAAAAAATTTTGCATGCTTTTCTACCCATACTTCTGCAAAACATTTCTACAGGGGACTGTGAATTAAACTGACTTTGATGGGAACAGCATATCAGTAATGCCAGCACCGAGCTAAGAAGTGCTATAAACTCTCAGTTAGCAAAATCACATACTTACAACTGCCCTTTATAAGAGTCAATGTCTATTATCATTATCAGTGTGCAAGTTGAACCTGACAACAATGCATATAGATTAGTTAAAACAAAGTATAGCTTCAATAGCAAGGAAAAGAGTAGCTTCATTATTTTCTAGATTTTCTTCATATTCCAGATAGGAATTTTTGTTTTGTCTCTCACATACACAAGACTGGAATTGGTTGCTAAAAGAAATTCTTTTCCCATCAATATTTTATTGAAAATTCACATTTTTAATTTTTATTTTACAGCAAGATCTACCTTGTGTTTTCAATTTTGCCAGTTAGGTTTTTCTTTTTGCTTGGCAGGCAAACTCTTTGCACATTGCTGTTCTACTGAGAATACAGCTTTTCAGTGGGTGTGCTTACTTAATTACCTTGACTAACTTTTTCCTTCCATTCCATCAGACATCTCTGCAACTTATATGTACTTTAAAATAATAGCAAAATGCTCATAATACAACATAACTAGTATGCCTATAGATTTTCTTTCCTTTGGAAAACAATTATTCTGTTCAAGCTGTCTAATGTATACAAATCACAGGCCCCCCTCTCTAGCTATGCCTCTGTAGATCAACTCATAGCATTCCTCACAGGTCCTCTGTGTGCAAACGTTAGATGTACTTGCCTGCCAAAGCTCAGAATATCTTTACTTCTCTCTTGTTTTATAGTTAAAGGAGAATGACAGAAGGCTGAGGGGTAGGCTGCATCCCCTGCTGTCCTTGACCATATGTCTCCACTACCTATACAGAAACTGGGGTTATAAGTTACATAACCACACACTTATAAAGGACTTCAGAGATTATTTAGCTTAAGTAATTACATTTTTAGCTGAAACATTTAGGAGAATAAAATAAATTTATGGACTATCTTGTATTTTTTAATTTATGAGGGGGGGGAAATGTAATGAAAACTTTTGACTGCTATTCATATTTTTTTTCAACATTTACTCATGTTCAATAGGATGGATTTATATGGGTTTTGCTGATTTATTGGAAAATTTCACCCAGCAGTTTTTCATATTTTGATGACTACAGGATGATTGAACAACACAGCTTCTTGCCCTACTGCACAAACAACTGCAGCAGTGTCAGTGCTGATAGATCACAGAATATTCTGAGCTGGAAGGGACTCACAAGGATCATCCAGTCCAACTCTTAAGTGAATGGCCCCTACAGGGATCAAACCTACAACCTTGGTGTTATCAGCACCATGCTTTAACCATTTGAGCTATCTCAGGGTCATGTTTATCTAAGCTTTTCTAAATCCTCCAGGCATAGTGCCTTCATTGTCACCAGGGACCCTAATATGTTGATTTATTCTTCGAAATGTTGAGAGTTTTGTTCCAATATCTAACCTGAGTCCTGCTTGTTGAAATCCAGTTGTCTTTTATTTATCTGTCAGTTTATTTGTTTGTCATTTGGAGTCTATTTTAATAGAGCTGATATGCAAATTATCTAAGCACTTCTTCCCTTCTCCATGGAAGTAGATAACATTTTCCCTGTCCTCACTTTTTACTAACATCACAAGCTATTTAACTATAGTTGATCATTTTAGTATAAAATTATGGGAAAACATTTAAATATTTAGCTTTTCAGCATCATGTCACAGTAGGAACATAAGGAACAACATACCAAGCAGGTCATAGCGTTTGTGTGACAAGTGGCCAACTGCAGCTACTTAGGAAGATGATAAAGCAAACAGAAATCACATTTCTCTTAATATTGCTCCCTCTACCTTCAGAAAACTACTCAGAAACATGAAGTGTCAAAAACTATATCTCTGCCTTTTTGTTTAATGACTTTTTCTGCATTATATTTCAAGCCATTATCCAGGACAATGAGTCTCAGGATTTATATACACAGTGTAAGAAAAACATTTCTTTTCCAATCTAACCATATTTGTGCCCCAGTTGGTGTATTATAGAAAAAGCAGTTTTAAATTGACCTGCCTGGTACATTCATAGGTTCATATATTTCCACCACCCACCCACCATTCATCTCTGTTTCTCTCCTCAGAAAAGAGGTGGTAGGTGAGCTCGGTTGCAGGGCTGTACCCACCCGCAAAGTTGAGCAGAGGAAGGCCACTGGCCATGGCCCCACAGCTCCCAGCACAGAGTCCCTGGGGCACAGGGAAACCCCAGTGGAGTCTCTCACAGCCCTCTCTCAAGATATGGATGTTTTCAGAAAGAGAAATTCAGCAAAAGCACTTAACCTATTTGTCAGAGCAGGATTTTACTCAGTGAGTAGAGCATTAAAAATCAAATTCCTTTTTTATGACACTTTTCTGTAAATGTTATCCTTCACCAGTTTCAAGGCTTCTGTAAATATACAAAGTTGTGATCCTTATTTCTGATTTCTTCCTTCTGCCTGCAAAATTATGTGCAGATTTCATAGAACTGGCAATGTAATTGCTTAAATAAAATTAACTAGTTTTCAAGATTCCCATTGCAACACAATGATCAAAATAACACGATTGCTTTTATGAGCTAATAAGAAATAGTTAAATCTTCATTGGTGCTGTATATTCTCAGGTAGTAGTGCCTTAGCAACTGAAATAATATTCCCTGCAGAAAAAGACAGAAATTTGAAAACTATATGTCTAGCTGGTATTTGCCTGAGGTGCAAAACATAAATCAAATTTTCCAGGACTCTGACATTTTTATGTATTTATGCTATATATTGAGCCACCAGCTTAACCCAGGTTTAGTTGTGTTTCACAATACACTTTATGCATAATGCAGAATGTGCAACCTTTTAAGATATGGGAATACTGCTTGTGTTAGCACAGAGAATTGGCATCTCCTGGTAATTTACTGGGATGATGTACCATTAGGGTCTACATTTTCAGTGACCAAGCATAGATAAAATTGCATATCAAAGTTTATGCTCATCATAATCAGCAAATGATGAAGAATATCCATAATTTTGAAAACTAAGAGGTTTTTAGTATAGCTGCACTGTCTCATGAATTTTTGGCAATTAAAAAGTCATGCCATACAAACATGGTGCATGAGACAATGTTACTTTCTTTTCCTTAGCCAACCCTTTCTCTCTCCATGTACAGCAGTACATAGCTCTCAGCACATTATTTTGCCCAGCTTCTATTTCAAATTTTTTTTTCTCTCCACAAAAGAACGAGTTGCTGGAATTAAAAGCACATCAAGAGCAGGGAAAAACGTGTGATACGTTGCTGCATCAGTTCCTTAGGTTTCATACTGCCTGGCGTTTCTAGGTACTCTTAATTGCACCAGGGTTTTAGGGCTCAGGAAGCAAAATCAGAAAGCCATACTCTCCATCAGGCTTCCTGATAGATCTAGACATGTTTGTCCTTCCTCAAGTAGATACAGAAGGGATAAGATACAGATAAATCTCTGTGCAAGCTCTGTGCAACATGATTTTCAAAATTTTTCTATAAAATCTGTACAAAATGTATGCAAGTTTTGTAGACATTATAGAGGACAAATATTTAACTGAAACTTTATATGACTAATGAAAAATTTCTACTAGCAAGAATTGCTTCAAAAGCAAAAATTATTTAAATTTCATTTCCAAGTTTTTAGGCTGTTTCACCTTCATCTTTCTTTGAACTTTGCACACTGAAAATCACATTACATGGCCATTACTTTTTCAAAGTATCACTATGAGTCAGTGTCATTTCCTTTGAATTGAGTACATCTTTAGAGATTTTCTCTTTAATCTTGAAACAGTCATATTTGCTCTTTTGTCAACAGTAAAAAAACTCCCATCATTCAAGTTTAATACTGTAAAGGTATATCAGGTCTTCTGTTTGAACCCTCAGGACTTGATCAACAACAGGAAATGAGACAGATTGAGACATTCCCTGACTTTTTCCTTTTGTACAACCAAAGCTGCTAGATGAACAGCTTTCCCATAATTGTGAATCAGCTTTAATATGTTATTAAAATATAACATATTAATATGTTAACTGTTTGACAGTGTGACTCACTTGAAATGGGATCTCTTCTTGTAGCAAATTTATTAATGTGAAGATGTGCTTGGTGCTGTAAAGGCTGATAACAGCTTGCTTATCTTTAGGTGCTTCCAGATCTGTGTTGCAAGCACATATTCAAAACAAGATGAAACCAGTTAAATGAAAATATAAGGAATAAGTCAAAACATCCCAAGAACTGGCAAGCAACTTTCATAAAAATTCGGAGGTATTTTTCTCCTCTTCCTCCCCCAGATCTGAAACTAATGGGTAAGGTCTACAAGATATTGAGATATGTCATCCTCAGCTTTGACACACTGAAGACTTCAGTTCACAAAGATCCTCTCTCAGGATCTGAAAATGGGTTGTTACCAAAGGAGACAGAAGGCAGCCTCCTACTTCACACACACTGAGATTACTTTAGATAAAAAGTTAACCTTGATCTACTATTCTAAAATCAAAAAGAATGCCAGTTTCCTATGGCAAATATTCTCATATAGCGAGCAGGTCTTGATCTATGTTTAAATCAACATGGTTCATTTTTTGGTTTTTTTTAAACATCTGGGATAAAAACACAGTTTCTTATGTTGAACTACATATTAAATGGGCAGAAAGAGGGTAAATCCTGCAACTGCATATAACATACAGCTTAAGAAATTCATTAGAACATGTGAGATAAGTCCCTTAAGGGTCTCCATCATGTTCCTTAGAAGTCTGAAGCTTGAAGGAGTGAAGGAGTGAAAGAGGGGAAGGCATAGCCCATGGTCCAGCATGAGGTCATCTGACAAGACCACAGGTGACTCCAGCCCAGTCCAGGTGCAGTGAAGATTCTGCCAGCCAAATTGCTTTTGGAGCCATCATCTAATCATGTGGATCTGCTTTCTGCCTCATATGTCATGTTAGAAATTTTAAGGCTGCATTCATGTTCATGTTAGAATCACAGAAATCACACTTCATCTAAGACAGACCTGACCATTGTGCACAGAGTGAAATTCACCATGATGTAATTCCATTTCTTTAATGAAAGGATATACTTAATTCATAGGGTCAGATTCTGACCCAAGACAGATGCATTCAGCCATCAACAAGAAGATTATCTGGGTATACTTCATTCTAATGTTCAGATTTAAAAGTTTCTATGTAAGTATAAGAGCAGTCAAAGTGTTTTTCTCCTCAATATGTATAAATTTGGAGTGTGATAGGTATAAATTGAAAGGAACGTTTCACATGTGTATTGCAGATATGTATTATGAGAAAAACATTGAACTTGGGTTTAAAATACCTACTGCCTCATTTCCAAGATATGCTGCTGTTACTAGTTCCACATTTCTTCTCAAAAACAGGCATTTCAGACTGTTCCACTTTCAGGTAATTTACAGACTTGCTTCAGATGGTTGCAAATATTAGGATGCAAATTTTAGCAGCTCTAATCTTTCATTAAAAGGAAATACCTAACAAATTTTAAGCACAATATCTATATAGTGTTACCTCTGGTAGAGTCTTCTCACTTTGCAAGATATACATTGTTTCAGTTAGGAATATATATTTTATATTTTACCTAATTATCAAATCTTCTCTATGCATTTTTCAGCAATATTTTGCATTACATCTACAGTGTAGCTTAAAAATTGTGGAATTAATATAATTTTCTAATTTTTTACATTTACATTTTTCAGAGAGTTATGCCACACAATTCAGTTTTCCATTACATGGCTGCCTATGCTTAATATATCAGGATTCTCTAGCTTACTTACATGTTCTCATAATCTCTTAATAATATTGGATAATAAGGATAATCCAGAAACAGGCCAAATAGTTGTACATCTTATGTTTTGTTTCAAATGTGTTAATTACTAATATTACTATGTGATATTTCCATTTGGATTATAATAACTATCCTAACTCCTGCAATTACTACTGGTTAGGCATAAATACGGCCATATCTTTTCACTTGAACTCAAATATCAGGCTTTCATAGTAAGTCTAAGAAATAAACTACCATAACTCTGCTTCACTAACTTTTTCTCTATCTGATTTGACAATAGTTGAACGTTGTTACACCTGGGTCCCAAAGCCCCATGCTTTACTGGGTGTTACACTTTAATGTCAGGCTTCAAGAGGTTTCACCCACAGGAACCCTTGTAAAGCTTTTGGTTCTTTGGTTCTTTGAGTTCATGTCTGGAGAAAAACTACACATTTTTTTTGAAGAGATTTCTTTTAATTTGGTGAGAAAACAGGCGTTTTGGCAAAAAGGGTTTTACAAAAACAACATACAACTTCACAAAAGCATCACAAAAGGTTACTGAGATGAGCAAGCATTGCTGTAGTAAGGAACCTTTGTTACACCCAGCAAAAACAAACTCCATGACACTTAGGTGAGGTACCCACAACTTACACAAATTGTTTAAGTTACCTACAAGGGAAAGAAAAGAATAAAGGAAGAGAGATTAAGAGAAGAATAAATACAGAAAAAGAGGACAGAAAAACATAGTTACCCCTTAGAAGGTCATATGTTGATGGCTCTGAAGAGACCAGGTCAGGGCCAGATAGAGACCTTGTGCTGCTTCCTTATCTGCTCTGGTCCTCACGGTCAAATACCCCAGGCAGGGCCTCTGACCCCCCGGCCACTCTGGGGTCATGTTCCCACTGTTCTTGCCAATCCCAGCTGGGTCAGGGGCTCCAGACCAGCTGTGGGGTGTTATAGTTTTCTTGGGCTGTTTGTGACTGGCAGCTGCTCCCCGTGTGGGCTCCAGGGGCTGTCACGAGGGACATGGCACCACCACACCTCCATGAGATTCGAGCCATCCCTGCCCCCTGCACACACACGCACACACCCCCTCACACCCTCACACCCCATAATAGCTGATCTGGTGTATAACAGACATGTACACCTAAAAAATCCTAAAGGGTGTTGACTGCTTCCTGAGAAGCAGATGGTTTTGTCGCTAGAGGTGCAATTGGGCTCCTAGTTATCACTTCAGTGGTACCTTATCATAGACAGTTTTTTGGGTGAGGCTTTCAGAGCAAGAACTGTGCCAGACATGATCAGTTTCACAAGAAATGTGTAAGGTTGGCAGTAATTACAACCCATACTATGCATCATTAATCTATATGAGTCTGAACAGCTCGTCTGTCAAATCTCAGTTGCCAAATCTGTCTACAGATAACAGGTAATACAAAATCAGAAAGACAGGGAGAACATCCTAACACTTTCGACTATGATGGGAAAGAGGCAGAAAAAAAGTTTGAAGGAGTTTAGACCTTTGGGGAAAAGTAAGTAGGTAGGAGAAGTCAGACAAATGCTTATATACATCTTTTAAATAACTAGACAATTGAAATTCCAGAATAGCTGTTCTTATTTCAATTCTGTAAGTGGCCTCCTGAAAAATTCCATACAATAGTCCCATTGAGAGCAAGAAGGCAAGGGGTAGGCATACACATACTTCTTTATTTTTATATATAAATATGCATTATATTCATTCATTCTTCCCTACATTTACGTGCCACAAAGCTGAAAAGGAGGTTAAACTAGCACTTCAGCAAATAAATTATTTAAAGATTAGCTCTTTGCTAATTTACACCAGTTCTATATGTAAAAGATTTGTCATTATAACTATTAGGAATGTGGACAAACAAAGACAAACTACCTTTACCAACATATTCATGTCAGTGAAGACCTTAAATTACATGCATACTAGTATTTCATTTGATTTATGCTATATTAGAATAAGAATTATTTTGTCAGAATAACTTGCTATTTCAAACTTCCCTAAAGGCATTTAGTTCAATGGCATAGTTACAGAGAATAAAATGCTTGAGGTGAAGACAAGTGACTGGCATGAGTCAGTAAGATTGAGAACACCCCATTCACCTCACCAGCAGCTGGCCTAGCAAAGCTTGTTATTTCCCCTCTTTTTTCCTGTCTAAAACTTTAAAGTCAGTATGGATTCTTCAAACATGACTTTCTTTGATTGCTCAAGCTATTAGGCTACTGCCCTTGAAATTAATTGCCTCGTTAGAGTTTAAGGTCCCTTAAGCAGTCTAGTGTAAGTCAAGGCAATCAGTCTGTGTGAGTTTAAGTCTAAATCTGCCATCTGTCATAGGACTCTTCCACTGAAGGGTCCAGCCATGAAGATACATCATGTATAAACCAGATTATCATATCTACTATGTCATGACGTAGCCTGAAGGACAATGTGTTTCATCATTTTAATTAAAGCTGAACCATTTTGCAACCGTCAACACTTCAGGCATTTGTTAAATGGAGAGAAGGCATCAGTTTAGGATTAAATACTTATCTGGACAGATATTAAATACTAAGACAAAATGTATGCATATTCCAGAAAAACAGATTTGAAACCTCATTTTTGTCCTGAGCCAGTAAGTGGACTACAGTCCCACTCTTTTTTCTGCTCCAGACCTCAAATACAGTGTCTAATGTCCACCTTTGCCTATACATTTGGCTATTCAGGTGTCTAATTTAACTCACCTAACTTGTTACTTCTGCTCAGCCACTCTTTCTCACTCTGACTACCCTCTTGATCATACCATGTTAATTCTGAATATTAATAGCATAGCAATTTGCTTATCCCAGCTATTCACAGGTAGTTAGATAGGAGTAGATAAGAGTTTTGGAGGGAGTCTGCCATCAGCTAGTCATCCCTTCTATGAATTGTCATTCAGGACCATTTTTAAACACATTTAATTTTGAGCAATGAATTGATCATGTCATTTCATCTATGTTAAAAGATAATACAGTGCTGTTCTCTGAATTAAAATTTTGTGTTCTATGGCACAACCTTTTCAATGTGCTTCCTTCTGATTTGATAACCACTACATTAATCCTGATTCAAACTGTAATTGATAGGTATGTGACAGTAAAATGTCTACCCAGTGAAAAGCCATAATCGAAGCTAAAATGGCATACCAATTTGGCACATAGCACATAACATATTGGATAGTTAAAATCCAGTCATTCGTTCCTATCAGAGTTTGTAGTAGGGACACAAACTGACATGACATGAATCTGTTCTCTTGACAAATCTTTTTTTCATGGCAAAGAGCATAATGAAAATTGTAAAAGGTATTGCTCTAGCTTAAATCAAGCCCATGGCAGAATAATGTACTTAAACCTGTGGCCTTCTGAAACGCAGTAGGAAATGTAATTTAAGCTGTAATCAATTCCCCAGCGAAGACTTTTATATAGATGGGAAATATATATGTTTCACATATATTAGAAACATGATTATGCAACCACAGAACTACATAATCATATCAAACTCAGCTGCGAGAAGCCTTCTGTCACATATTTTATCATGCAATTCCCTTCAGTTTAGTTCTTGGCATAAAACTGATGTTCTCCAAAGGAGTATACTGTTAGCATATTTTAAGAAACACCATATTTGCATAAACTGTACATGGGGATACAATAACTTTGTTTAGGTTAAGACAATCATTGCTTTGACTGATTAGGTTCCATAATTAGAAAATAACAAAGCAGATTGCTCTATTGCATGTATTTATTCTCCTTTTCAATACTCCTTGGGAGCAGATCCAGAAATACATTCAGATGAGTATTTTAGTGTTTATTCATGAGAACCTCCTACTCAGTAAATAAACTGGCCTGTAACGGGCAAGGTTTTTACTCAATGGTCATGAAACCTTGATACAGATGATATTTGTCTTGTGTCCAATTCATATCAGCCAGTCTCAAGTCCCATGAAAATTATCTGAAAATATGTCATGACTTCCTACATATCACACAAGCCTACAAAAGAGTCCCAAAACTCCAGTGCCATTCCTGTTGCTATAGGAATTCTGAACATGAAATACAGTATAGTTAAAGCTGATAAAGAAGTATAGCTATTGTCTTATTATTTCATAGGATCTTCAAACAAAAACATAATGAGACATTTTTCAACAGCAAATTCTTAAGGACAAAATTTTTCCTTCAGGGGTCTAATGGGACCTTATAGGAGAAATAAATGAGATAATTAGGTCAGAATTCACTCTTACAACTTATGGGCAGCTCAAAGCTGCAGTACAATTGTCACATGCTTGTGACAGAATGGCACCTGGTGACCCTTCTTACTCTGAGTTAAGGTTCTGAATTAAGGAGTTGCAGTGGTTCACCCCAGCCAGCATCTAAATACCACACAGCTGCATGATGTCTCACCCACCCCTGTTGATGAGATGGGAAGGAGAATGAGAAAAAAAAGTAAGTAAAACTCGTGGGTTGCCATAACAACACTTTAACAATTGAAAAAAATTAGTGTACTGATAATACTAATTAAGATAAAAATAATAATAATTGCAATGAGAAGAAGTGTGCTGGTTTGGACTGGGTAGAGTTAATTTTCTTCACAGTAGCTGTCATGGGGCTATATTTTGGATTTGTACTGAAAACAGAATTAATAATATAGAAATGATTTTGTTATTGCTGAGCAGTGCTTGCACAGCATCAAGGACTATTCTGCTCCTCACCCCACCCCACCATTGAGGAGGGTGGGATTGCACAAGGAGTTGGGAGGAAACACAGCTGGGAAAGCTGATCCAAATCAACCCAAGCCATATTTCATACATCAGGGTGTCATGCTCAGCATGTAAAGTGGAGGAAAGCAGGAAGAATGGGGGGGACATTTGGAGTGATGGTGTTTGTCATCATTACAGAAGATGGAGCTCTNTGAGGAGGGTGGGATTGCACAAGGAGTTGGGAGGAAACACAGCTGGGAAAGCTGATCCAAATCAACCCAAGCCATATTTCATACATCAGGGTGTCATGCTCAGCATGTAAAGTGGAGGAAAGCAGGAAGAAGGGGGGGGGACATTTGGAGTGATAGTGTTTGTCATCATTACAGAAGATGGAGCTCTGTTTTCCTGGAGATGGCTGCCTGCCCATAGGAAGTGGTGAATTCAATCCTTGTTTTGCTTTGTTTGTGTGTGTGACTTTTTCTTTCCCTATTAAATTGTCTTTATCATAACCCACAAGTTTTCTTGCTTCTACCCTTCTAATTCTCTCTCCCATCCCGCCAATGAGAGACTGAGCCAGTGGCTGTGTGAGGCTTGATTGCTGACTGGGGTTAAACTATGGTGAAAGGGGAGAGAGACTGAGACTGGAATACAACCTGAAAGGAACAAGTGATGGAAAATACATTTGCTCGCTACTCATTGACTGCTGACAAGCCTGTCCCCAAGCAGCAATCATTGGGTCCCAGTCAAACCCCTTCAATTTGTATACTGAGCATGGAGTATCCCTTTGGCCAGTTTGGATCAGCTGTCCTGGCTATGCTGTCTCCTGGCTTCCTGGAAAGTGGCCAGACATTGCTGCTGATGGGAAGTATAGAATAAATCTTGTTATTTTTATGCTTTGCTTTTGTGCACACAAGCTTTTGCTTTAGTAAACTACCTTATCCCAGCACAGGAGTTGCTTTCCATCTTATTCTGTCTCCCCTGTCCAGCTGGAAGGGGAATGAGAGAGTGGCTGGGTGGGCACTTGGTGTCCAGACAAGGCCAACCCACTACAGTTATCAACATTATTCTCATCCTAAACTCAAAACAGAACACTGCACCAACTACTAAGAATAAAACTAATTCTATTCCAGTTGAAACCAGGACAGGTCCTTGTCAGTAAACACTGATCAGCACATCAGAGTATCTTCATACATAGTTGCTCTTGCATTTCTCTTCCCACTGCATTGCAGTCCACTGCCTGCATTTTAGCAACCTCTAAAGTACATAAAGTATCTAATTAATGTAACCAAAGATGGGTGGAAAGGTTTAGTGCTTTCTCCATCTGCTTCATGGTCATTAATGGTCTTAAACCTTGTTCAAGCAAATACTCACCTGCTATTGATCTAAGGGACAGCTTGCCAAGCACTGTAGCATAAACAGAAAATCACAAAGCCAAGGCAGATGCATGAAGAAGTGAAGTTTGAGACATCGTAGAATGTAAAGCTATTTGCATTCATGAAGTAACACATGTATTGCATTCTTTTATTAATCTGAAACCTTTAATCATTGACAATTGTATTCCCAAAGCACTTCTGGGAAGATCTGGAGAATTTCTTTCCCTATTCAGAATTTCTATTTGATATTATGAGCACTGGTTTTTTTCTGTCTCATAATATTATTTTGTTATATACTAACTTTTTCTTTTCTTTTTTCTTTTTTTTTTTTTTGTACTTATTAAAGTGGACCTTGGTCTGTAAAACCTAGTCCTCCTTTTTGCTGTCTTACACTCTTTAGGGCATTAGAAGCTCACAGGATAAAATCAAATGCTGTAGCTGTCTGGCTGAAGTGATTCACTAGTGTGACTGGTCAGCAGATAGATACAAGGCTAATGAGGTGTATGTAATCCATAAAAGGACTAACAAATGCCTACAGATTACAGTACTGTATTGTACAATGAAAATATGTGGACCCAAAAATGGTCAAACACAGCCTAAAGTTGTATGGCAGGAACTGAACATATGGTGTTGCTAATGAGAAGAATCTGAGAACATGCTTAAAATACAGACAAAGTAATTAACTGAAAATGGATGACAAACACAGGATAATCAATTAGAAGATGAAGATGGAATTCAAAGCATATTGCAGACTAATAGCTTTGGACCCTGATTATTGAATAGTTGGACTGCACCAAGTGTTGCCAGATCATGAATATGAAGCACCATGTTTAGTCCTTTCTGTACTGAAATGTGAATGATAAATACAGCATCAGGTCAGACTGTGTGGAAAGGCTGAGCAAGTTTTGCTCCTTCAAGAGGTGAGACTCAGAACATATCCTCATGCAACAGTGAGTAGCTATACCCTCAAATAAGGGTCAAAGTGTTTGTTAACAGAGTCAATATTCCCCAGATGCTGGCTAACCCAGTAGCTCGTGCAAGAGACAGGTGCCAAAAGGAACAGCCAGAACTGTAAAAACTTCACTTTGTGGTTTGAATCATCTGTGGCCAAACTGCAAGTTATTAGAAATTAATTCATTTGCATGAAGGTAATCTTATTACTTGATGTGATTAATGACATTTGGAGAACATGGCAGAAGACATTAAGGTGCATAATCAAGAAGATAAAAGCCATAAGGGGTATAGCAATGGGGAAGAAACAGTCTTGGTTGTGACTAAAAGGAAACCAAGAACATCACAATTAGTACTGCTTAAATCCTACATTAGATCTTACAAAAAAGTGTCATAAAATATTCCTTTGAAATATGACAGCTATAAAGGTCTCTAAAAGAGACATTAACAGATGCCATAGGCCAAAGATCGATGTACCCCATTGTTCTTTCACTAATCTCTAATGACTGACAATGCCCTTTGTGAACTTTAATTTCTCAAGTGATTTCAATAACCATTAGTACTCTAGTGATATATTCAAGTGCAATGACAAGTTTTTTTCTGACTTTGTAATCTAAAAGACTTTAAAAATTGAAAATTTTTAAATTATAAAATGAAAACTCCAGAGTTTAATGATCTAAACTGATGGAGAGTGGTAAAAAGACAAGATTTCACATCAAAATCGACTGCAGATCATAACCTCACCACCTCTACAACTGTAAATCTGTTGTGAAAATTACACATGCCAGGATCTAGGTACCAAAGATACCTAAAAAGACAAGTGTATTGGGTTTGCATGGCCAGGTTTTGGTAGCGGAATGAGGGCTACAGGGGTGGCTCCTGTGAGAAGCTGCCAGAAGTTTCTCCCATGTCTGACAGAGCCAATGCCAACCTGTTCCAAAACAGACCCAACACTAGCCAAGGCCAAGTCAATCACAGATAGTAGTAATGCCTCTGGGGTAACATATTTAAGGAAAGAAAAAAAAAGTTATTGTGCAGAAGTAATTGAGTCCAGAGGTGAGAGGAATGAGAATATGTGAATGAAATAGCTCTGCAGACACCAAGGTCAGTGCAGAAGCAGAGGGAGGAGGTGCTCCAGGTACTGGAGCTAAGGTTCCCCTTCAGCATCTGGTGAGGATCATGGTGAGGCAGGTGGTTCTCCTGCAGCCCATGGAGGTCCATGTCAGTGCAGAGGTTTATCTGCAGCCCACATTGGAGCTCCATGCTGGAGCAGGTGAATGCCAAAAAGAAGGCTGTGACCCCATGGGAAGCCCATGGTGGCAGCGACCTGCAGACCCATGGAGAGAGGAGCCCATGCTGGAGTAGATTTCCTGGTAAGACTTGTGATAGTGTGGGGGACCCATGCTGGAGCAGTCTGTTCTTGAAGGACTACGCCCAGTGGAAAGGGACCCGTGTTGGAGAAGTTCATGAAGAACTGCAGCCTATGGGAAGGACTCACATTGGAGGAGTTCACAGAGAGCTGTCTCCCATGGGAGGCACCCCATGCTGGAGCAGGGTAAGGACTTCTCTCCCTGAGGAGGAAGTAGTGGCAGAAATAACATATGATAAACTGACCATAAACTTCATTGCCAGTCTCCCTGTGCCACTGAGGGGGAGGAGGTAGATCCTACGAAGAAGGGTGGGGTGAGGGGAAGATGCTTTTGTTTTACTTCTCACTGTCCTGCTCTGATTTTGATTGGTAATAAACTCAGTTAATTCTCACATTTTGTGTCTGTTTTGCTCATGACAGTAAGTTTTAAGTGACCTCTCCCTGACCTTAGTTTTTGTTATATTTCCTCTCCTCTGTCCAGTTGACGAGAGGAGTGATAGAGCAGTTTTGGTGGCTACCTGGCACCCAGTGAGAGTCAACCCACCACAACAAGATACTATGCAGACAAATAATGTTCATATTTCTTGGATTTGAGAGCCAAAAGGGCTGTGTAACTTCTAGGATCAACTACATCTTGGGGAAAAAAAAAAGGGTAAACAGCAGAATAGTAAAAAACATTTCTTTCTCTGCTCAAAGCATCACAGTATAACAGCTAGTCAGCCACTGGGCACATGCAGGGCTTTTATGTGATGTAGACTATATTGATTAACAACTAAAATCCAGCACTGTTAGCCTGAAGCATGTTAAACAAATAGGTGGTTTCATACAGAAAGTATCATAGAATCATTTAGGTTGGAAAAGACCTCCAAGACATAAACTCCAACCTTTGAACAAACACCTTGTCAGCTAAACCATAGCACTAAATGTCACATCCAGTCATTTCTTGAACACTTCCAGGGATGGCAACTCCACCACTTCCCTGGGCAGACCATTCCAATTCTTAGCCACCTTTTCAGTGAAGAAATTCTTCCTGGTGTCTAATCTGAACCTCCCGTGGTGCAGCTTTAGGCCATTTCTTCTTGTCCTGTTGCTGGTTCCCTGGGAAGGTTTTAGTAAGGTGCGGGTCAACCCCAACCTTGCTACAACCTCCTTTCAAGTAGTTGTAGAGAGTGACAAGGTCACCCCCGAGCCTTCTCTTCCCTGGAATAACAACCCCAGACCCGTCTGCTGCTCCTTACATGACTTAACTCTCTAGACACTTCACCAGCTCTATTGCCTTCTCTGGACTCACTCCAGCACCTCAATGTCTTTCTTGTAGTGAAGGGCCCAGAACTGGACACAGTATGTGAGGTGTAGCCTCACTAGTGTCAAGTACAAGACAATTATCACATCCCTAGTCCTGCTGGCCACACTATTTTTGATATAAGCCAGAAGGCCACTGGTCTTCTTGGGCATCTGGGCACACTGCTGGCTCATGTTGAGCCGGCTGCTGACCAGCACCCCCAGGTCTTTTCTGCTGGGCAGCTTTCTAGCCACTCTTCCCCAAGCCTGTAGCTCTGCAGGGGGTTGTTGTGACCACAGTGCAGGACTTGACACTTCATCTTACTGAACCTCATGCCATTGCTCTCTGTCCATGAATACAGCCTGTCCAGATCCCTCTGCAGAAACTTCCTACCCTCTAGTAGATGAATACTCCCACCCAGATCAGTGTTGTCTGCAAAGAGGTGTAATTGGATAGGATACAAGATTTTTAGAAAGAGGTGTAGGAACTAAATTAGGGCCAAGAGAAAATCATCAACATACATTCGTGCAATCCACTTGAAGAAGGAATCTCCTGGAATAGAGCAATCAGGGATTTGCCACAGGACACCAGCATGCAATTGCAGTCAAGTCAAGATAGCTTTCCTGAAAAACTGACAAGTTTCCCAGAGCTACGCTGAAACAAGAAAGATCAGAATCTAGCTCACAGTATTCATCCACATAGCTAGAGGGAAAACAGCTGAACTACCTTGATTCCGTTTCTGAAATGTCTTTAATGCAAGATTGAGCATTTTGCCAATAGCTGAGCCACAGATAAGAAACATTGCTTTAACTGAAACTGTGTTAAAACCTAAGAAAGCTTTTCCTTTAGGATTACATAGCAAGCCACCTGATTTGATTTTTCCCCTGATATTACAGGCTTCATCACAAAAAGAAATTGTGCTTTCTACCTTGACACTTAAGCCAGCAGTGACAGCTAGATACTAAGTCTAAGAGAAAGCTAGCGTGCAAACACTGTCTACATTTCTTTTCTGAAGTCTTGAGTATAAAAGATTTCCTTCTCTGTTACTAAGAGTGAAAGAACTAGCAACTTGGTTAATTGTTAGTCAAGTAAGAATAATTGGTAACACAGGACTTTTAAATAATACAGTTTGGGTGTTTTTTTTCACCTGGATAACATACTTTACTTATAAAAGTCTGACCACATTTAGTAACAGAAAAGTTATCTCTAAGAGAGTACTGTAAAGGTTTAAAACTTGATGCTGATGGTGCTTTCACCAGCATAAAACAGAAACAGTTCTACTGAAATCAAGAATGGTAAAAAGGAAATTGAAATTCCTAATTCACATTTACTGCCTGGCTATATGAACAAATCCCAGGCTCCTTTAAATGGAAAGGAGGTATAAATACAGTCTCAGCATCTTTCCTCATGAACAAGACAGAAAAACATCAGGGGTCACAGACCAAAATGAAGGGCATATTGTGACATAGATCAGGGCTGGTAAATCAGGATACACTTGATCAACAGCACAGATTTTGCTGTCCAACACAAATATATAGACAGTGTCACTTCCCTCAGCTGAAGGTACACATGCCCTGAGACTGTGTCTGTTCAGCCTGAGCAAGGCTTTCAGCAATGTTGAAATACTAAGTATATCAGGTTTTGTGACAAATTTACAGCAGTTCAACAGGTTTTGGATGTACAGATCTTGGTGACATGTTAGACAAGTCTGTGAGAGTACTGCCACACTCAGGCATCCAGGGTGTCTTTCTGTACAGCACTGGAAAGCTCAGGTGATCCTACCCAATTTGACTCAGAGGTATTTACACTTTGGGGCATGAGTCTTAGCAGTGTGAGATGTGACAACTGTGCTAAAACTATACTTTTATAACTTTAGGTCATTTATAAAGCTGGGATAAGATGTTACGCAAATATATTTTTATTGTCAGTTATATTTACCTAGCAAGGGGTACTGTAAAATTAGACATGCAGCTGCACCAGAGTCCAAGGCAGCAATCAAAATACGGGAGCAAATGGAACAACCAACCAACCAACATCACTTCCTCATCTGATTTGTGTATCTTTTGGACCTCTAGACTTCTTTTTAACAGTATTTTCATGCATCAGAGAGACAATGAAGAATGAAACTGAATAATCATGCAAAAATGTGTATCCACATGAATGTTTGGCTGTAATAATGCCAGGTCATTTCAAAGATAATCAGTCTGCTTTTTTTTTTTTTAAATATTAGTTGTGACTGTTTTTCTACAGCAATACTGAATCAAATTTGCACAGCTAAGGTTTGTTGAACATAAAATAAATTCTATCAATTTTCTTGGAAAGTCTTGTGGAATCATTTCTGGAATCTTGACATGTGAATAAAGTAATAATCTAACAATTGGCTTATTAATTAAAATTTTCAACTTATGTTTGCAGAAAAATATTTTATAACATCTCTTTGACAGTCTTTTACTCTCAGAAGAAAGTCAAAGAATATTTAACCTTTTTGTTTACATTCAATGATGTTAAGTCAAGTATTACTTGGGATGGCAAGCTTCTACTAATGAACCCAATTTTTTTTTTCAAGTAACAAATGCAAGTCAAAAATATTTTAATGGAAAGAATCATAGTTCTTGAAATCTGCTGCAGTTGTAAGGCTAGCACCACAAAGAGATGTTGTTTACCTCAAAAAAATAAAATGCCTTTGTATGTTATATTTTGGGAGGAAGTGACATCATATATAATGGCATTGTTTTCCATTTTAAAAAAAAGAGCTTTCTACATAGCATTTTAGATAATATTTAAGTAGGATGCATTTCAATAGAGAACACATGAAAGAACATGTTTAGTTTTTCCATTTTTGTTTGCACATAGTAAATTTTTCATTGTATTGTGCATGCTGGCATATTGTAAAATACTGGAAATGAGGACAAACACAAAATTGGCTAAGAAAACCATAAGTGACATAGAATTGCAGATCAATCAAATGGGAATCAAAATAAATCTGTACTTATAGACATGATGCGATTATCTCTTTTGTATACAAACTCAGTAATTGAGTTAAAATCTGACTTTTCATTTACTGTCCATCAAAATAATCAGAAACAAAACCAGAAAATGAGTGCAAAAAGAGAAAGAGAACATTCACTAGGACAATAATTAAACAGCATAATGAAGACCAAATCTCGCAGAAATCAATAAAATCAAAACAGACAACCACAAGTGAAATGCAAATAGAGAAAACAATAATTTTGTAAATTATCCACTGACTGCCTAATAAAAGAAGAGTTGTAAGGGAATGGGCTCAGGTTTGATTTCAGATGTTAGGGAAAGCTGTTTGCCAAGCTCTGGTCTCTTGCACAGGCAACATTATGGGAACTACAGAAGAAACTAATCATAATCATTCTTGACACATTTGGTCAGGACACACATAAAAACCATATTTAGGCAAGGCCTGAAACAGAAACTGATTATTGATTGAGTCACACTTTTGCAAAGAAGCATCCTGAAATGATAAAGCAGGAATTATCAGTGATTAGCATATTATGGAGAACATATATTTCTCTGCACTGCAGATTTCATTCAGCCTGTGGTAAGTGTTTTTTCAAGCATCTGTAAATCAGCTGTGCATTTTTTCCATTTCAAAGCCCTCTGTCTTTTTCAGATTTGTTTGAAAGTTGTTTTGACAAGGAAAACTATTGTTCTTTATGACCCATCAAAATGCCATACATGATTTAAAGTGAAGTCTAAAATGGCCCCAAGTAAAGTAAAATCTTGCAGTTTGACATGTGGATTCTAGAATTCACTTGATGCCAAGGGAAGACTAAATATCTACATTTTCATTGTTTCACTTAGTGCATTCATCACAAAACTTTGGCACCTATCAAATTATACAATTTTTTTAACTAAGAATTAGAAAAAAACAGCTGCTATTTCTGACACTGATGATAACCAGTTCAAACTGATTGCTTGTACAGAAATTGAGGTGTATGATGTGCTCTAATTTTTATGTAAGACTTATTATTTTCATTAAATTAACTGTGTAAGAAGACAAGGTTTTAAGGTCCCTCAAGACTTCATCAGGAAAATTAGTAGCTACTTTTATGTAGTGTCTTTGCAAGGCAAATGTGTAAAAATAATCTTCATATCTAGCAAATTAGGTTTCTCTTATCAATAGTCCCACCAGACAATGAGACAAGGAAATCTCATCTTCTGTATAAATACTTTTAGAAGAGAACACTAATTAATGAGACCCAGAGGAAGATATTGAAAATTTTCTTGCATGTTGAGACATGCTGAAAGATATGAATATAATGAGATAAGGGTTTCTTACAATAAGAAAATAAGAGAAAAGGTGGAAGTAAGTCAAATAATCTTAAATCCTGATTTAAACATAGTAGAAGATGAACTCAGAGTTAATAGATGTTCAACACCGGATAAATAAATGTTAGAGGTAAAAAACAAGGGATAAAAACAGGCAAGTGAGTTGAAACAAGTATTGTAACTAATCTGGCTCAGGAATATGTCATAGTTTTGAAACAAATGTGAAGTTTTTCTACCTGATGCAAGGATACTAACAAAATGGAAATGTTACTGATGCCCAACAGAAAGCTAGCTATGCAGAGACAGCAAAAACACAAGAGGATTGGAACAGAGGCATATTATTTAGGAAGGATAGGTACAGGAAACACTGAATAGCGTTTCAACTGGAAAGAAATAGAGCTAAGATGCATCAAGCTGAATTGATTTGTTTTAAAATAAATTTAAGAGGAATAATAAGATGCAGTCCATGACAGCAGAGTTAGAGGAATCCTACAGTCATCCAGCAGCAGATATTGTTGTAATGGTATCAAAGAAATATTACTGGAAACTGTGTGGTTATGGAAGATATCAGCCATAGAGATATATACTGGAGAAACATCAGTTCATGCTTTCAGCTTGGGTTTGAAGCACTGTTATGAATTCATACAACACTGATCACAGATCTGAACTGTAAAACAAATCTGAGCCCCTGTGACCTTCCCATTTCAGCTCATCATCAGGCTGAGGACCACCTCACACATTTCACAACAACAGCCTGAGAGGATGCAGACTTCTTAACTCTAACTAGGTAAGCACCAGGCAGGAGGAAGAACTATTTCACCTAAGGACAAAGAGAGTTATAAGCTATTATTTAATAATTGCAGGCTTAAAATTAACTATCAGAAAAGATGGGGACAAGAGATGTTCTGAAGCAGTTTTCTGAGAGTAGCTGATTTTCTTTTGCCCAACCATGTACTTTTCATAGGGGAATTCATCAGTTTATAATTATCAGTGATGCAGTTGAGTGGAACTAGACCAAATAAGTCAGAAGGTCTCTCTCTGTAGTCTGTAGAAGCCTTTCAAAACTTTTAATAATCCTTGGAAATATGAAGGACAGCACCTGATGAAGAAGTAACAGAACATTACCCACTGGTACTCAGCCAGTTTTCACCAAAAAAGATTTCCAGACACTTTGATGTCTCTCCTGAGGAGCATGGGAGGCACTGGAGAACTTTCCCTATCCCCTCGACAGTCATTTGTCAGTCAAGTACTGACATCACAGAATGGAAGCTTATTCAAACTCATAGATATCTCTGGCTAGTGACAGTTCTGAGAGGACACTGATTTTAGTCCCTAAAAATATCAAGTAAGTATCCAAAATAAGTCAGACTACAGATCAGTAAAAAATAAAATGTCTTTTAACATAATACAAACCTATCAGTGATATTTTTCCTTCATCTAGGAAAAAAAATCTCTGCATAAACTCCACAAAGCTTTGAGCAGTTTTTACAGCCTTCCTTTTTTCACTGTGGATGTAACAGGCTACTTGGACAGTAACTGAACACAAAATAAGTGTGTCTCCTTCAGGTCAGACAGCTCACTGTATTTAATTTTTGCCCTAGCCTAGACAGCAATACATTTTAGGACCTCCTTTATACCTAATGGTGTCTCTCTTTTTCTGTGCAGCACACTGCTTACTTTGAATTCAATATGTGGTAGTCTTTTATTATCAACATATTAGATATCATTATAACTTAGCACATGAATAGTTTTATTAGCCTGTCACCTCATGACAGATAGAAAAGCTTAGTCAAGGGGAGTCAAAATTTCCTACCACAAAGTCAGTCTCAGGAATCTTATGTGTACCAAGTGCCTTCCAAAGGGGGTGTTAACTGAACACAACATAAACATAAAGTAGACAAACAACCCAGCTTACTGCAGTGAAATGTTTGATACAGAGTAAAACACTAGCTGAAGATTAACAGCCTATTAAAAATGAAATCAAGCTATTAGAAGCAAACAAGCATGGGAAAGGTTCTTTTTGTCATTCAGCTATTATCGCGTTTGATGTCGCATTAAATTGCCCATTGGGCAAAGCACTGAAAAGCTAATATGGGAATGCCTTGTTTATAATGTTCACTTTCATCTGTGAATTAAAAAAGCAATTCATCAATAACAAAACCAGTGTAAATGATATATGAAGTGAACACGGCATTCTGCAACAACTGCTCCTTCCAGATAAGACCCAAGGATAAAGTGCATCCACAGGGGGATGAAAACAAGACACCATTGGGTTCCATAGGCAAAAAGCATTTTACTTAGCATGAAGGACTCTTTATCAAATGCAGTCATATAAATTATAATCACCCCAAAAGAAATCGTGATCTTCACTATTTTCCCATTAACACTAAGTAAGGCTGTAAAGCACTGTAATTTGATAACAAGTCCCTTAAATGCCACACAATGTGTACCATTTTCTCCATGAACAATGACATGATTCCCCTAAGATAGGTTTAATAAAGCCAAGTGAATCAGTGCTGTTAGTTATTTATGAAACATCCAGGAACAGCTGCAAGAAATGTACAACTTCCTAAACGAGTTCCGCCTCCAGCAGTTGTATAGACCAGATGGGAGAGTGACAAGCTCCACTTAATGTGTCACAGCATCAGCTCAATCATAAAATGGTACTAAACAAATCTCCTCGAAATAGAAGCCACCTGTTTACTATCAATACACCTTCAATTTCTCAAACGGGAACTCTAATTTGTGATGTGTAACCTAAAAGAAGCCTTCAAACCCATGAAGCAACCCTCAGCAAATTGGTTTCCTTTGGAAAAAAAGCAATGCCTCACTCTTTATAGTCAACCTCAGGCAGTTTTAAAGCCTTTCATTTTTAAGGCTTGCTCACACATTAGTCAGTGTACCATCTTCCCACTAAGAATTTCCCGGGTTAATTATTCCAGTTCAAGTGTGGTTTGTCTTCAACTTTTACTCAGTAGTTATTAGAAACAGAAATCAAAAGTGCCTTCTGTTTAACCTCATTGCCAGAGCCCTGGTCTGAAAGCCTCAGATCTGGTTTCTGCCCATAGCCATTATTTTCCCTACCCTGAACAAGAATGTATTATGTGGGGTCTGTTGCAGCTCACTCAGAAAGAGGTGTGAGGGGTCTCCAGATGTCTATAACAGCTTAAAAATAATTGTGTTGGTCTGGGGAGAGAGAGAGACAGAATAATGTAATTAGGAAGCGTAACCTACATACAAACTTTCCAAATGTTTACTTGCATAACATAAAGTTTGCTTTATAACAAATATTTCCTATTTGTCAGGAAGGCTTATTGCAGTGGTACTTCCAGTTTCCCTTCATTTTAACGAGAACCAAGTGGTATAAACATGGAGACCTGAACCTATTCAAAGTACCTCCAGGCAATTAGAGATGTCTAGGCTGAGATTTCCACAGCATGTGTTTTGATGCTGGAGTTGTGCCAGATCCATTGTATTAGCCTAAACTTCAGGGAGTTCACCTTGCCAAAAGTGTTTGGGAATACATCCCTGATGCTAACACGTAGTCCCAAGGAGGTCCAGACCCACGCCTGTCATGTGTATGCCAAGGTTCTCTAACAACAAATAAGCTTTTATTCTTAATGATTTGCAAACAAGTCACCTCTGCAGATGTTTAACTACCCAAACATATCCAATCTTGCTGATGTTTTGCTTGGATAGCATTCATTTATAAAGTGTCAGATGCTCCCCATGTCAGCATCTGCTCATTCATGTGATAATTATTCTATTAGGGGACCAGGATTTCAGCCATTTGAAATTAAAACTGGTATGACATTGACAACAGGAGTTGTGATGGATGTCAGTCTACTTCAAATGATGATGTTATTCTTAAAGGGAAACACCAAGAGAACAGACCAGAGACTAAAAAGCCATAAGCCTTGACAGGATTAAAGGACAAGATTAATACTGGTTTACAGAATTTTTTCCAGTACATAATATTTTCCAGAAAATGATGAGGTGAAGAACTCCATCTAGCTTATGTCTCCATATAGCCACTGCAAATAGTTTTGATATCTGTGTACATGGTGTCTATTCTGCTGCAGTAGTATCTCAGTTAAATGTTAAAGTAAGAAACTTCTGCAGGCTACCACATACATAGAGGTAAGTTTGTTTGCTCTCAGCTATGCTGGCTCTCTTTCTTCAAAAATGCCTGTGACTGTGAAAAACTGATATAGTTGTTTCCCAAATAAGTGCAGAGGTTTCCATGCTTAGGTTTTCTTGTTAAAACAGCACCGAGGTTTCCATGCTTAGGTTTTTTTGTTAAAACAGCACTGAAAAATTAGCCTTTATGTCAGGTCTAATTTTTTGCAGTATTTCTGTTTTTCACAATATTTTATTCACACTAATTTTTTTGGAAATCATTTTTTTTATAATCATATTAGTATGTGGGAAATTTAGCTGTTTAAAAGAAATAATTTTAGGACTAGTTAAAACCATAAAAGCAAATATTTTTCAATAAAAACTATGGTGGCATTTATATTTTAAATGAAATAAAGAAAATTATGAAAGTTGAAAGAAAATCTATCATATCAGTCACATATACCAACTAATCTTAAATCTAAATGTTTCACTTTAGAATATAGCCCATGTTCTCCAAAGGAAACAGTGACTCCCTGTGATTTTCTCTCCTCTCACTTTAGTACACTTTCCCATGATGCACAGACTTTCCTGGATCTGAGCAACATCCTGGTACCTCTAAGTGACAAAACAAATGAAATCAGGCCTGACAGCTACAATTCCTGAGAGGTGCTGCAACAGATCTGCTGCAGGGAGTGAACTGAGTACCCTCTAAGAGATGCAGTGCATATGCAGTCTGGCTACAGATTATGTCAGGTAAAGATCTCCAAACACTAAGTTCTGTTTTATTAATGTAAAAACTACTGTTTCCATACTCAAGACCTGTGAAAATATTCACTCACTTTTAAAAAAAAGAAAAGGGAAATACATACAGGAATAACAAAGTTTCTTCTACTGGAAACACTTTATAATCCATATAACTACCAACATGAAAATACAATTAAATTATATAAAAACAGCACGTAAAAATAAACTTCTCTAGAAAATTCTGTATTATATGATTACAAACTCAGAATCATGCTGTATGCAAACAAGCAAATGCAAAATATATTTCTGAACATGAGTACATAAATCAAGCGATGGATTTTTTTCACTTTAAGTACCTTAAGTCCCCACTGTGTCACCAGGAGGCCTGTGTCTGGCCTGTGCTGGCCTCTTCACCATGGCCTTGTCTTGCCACAGTGGCCGAGGCTGCCCTGGATGTCCCCCTCTACTCCCCATCTGCCCAGCTCCTGCACTGGGGGCAGCAGGAAGGGCACCAGACACCACAGAGACAGCAGCACTCACAGTATCCTAGTGATACCCACTAAAAAGCCTCGTTACAAGAACAGGATCTGTCCCGTAACACAAAAAAGTGACAACTTGTTACCAATGGAAATTAGAAGTCAGGGAACATTACCAGAGGCTTTTTATTTAACTTTCATATCAAGGCTGGCTTAGAGAAATGGTACAGTTGAGCATCTTTGCTCAATGAATAAAAAGAAAAAGATCAAGTGTGAAATAGCCAGCAGAGCCTTGGAGTTACTCCTAGGATGCATCCTGTGACCATAGAAATGTCAGACCAGTTTGAAGCCAAATTCTCTAGGTAGTTTGCTTAAAACGGATAGTAGCATCTATTACCTAAATATTCAAATTTGATCTGGACAACCTCTTTGTTAAAAGCTGTGTTTAGCCTGGATTCAGTTATGTACATGATTCTGTGATAGTATTCAATCCATTAGAAGTTGGTAAGACTGATAACACCATCAAGTTGTTCAAGCCCTGAGTATGAGGATACCCACTATTCATTGCTTGTGGAGTGTTGTTAGCCCTGAGACTGTAAGCTATGAAGAACATTGGCCATTGTAGGAAAACCATCCCACAAGAGCATAACAGTACTTGAAAATTTTCTGTTCAGCACACCAGCAAGATAGCTGTGGCACTGGTTTTCCTGTGCCTCAAATGCTGAAGTCTGTCACACGTCCTGGAAAAAATTAACTAATACTGAGCTGCACCAACTGCAACTTCCCCTGATTTTGAGATATTCTCTCTTTTACCCTCTCTCAGTAATTCATCAAGCCTAAGGTGCAATTACCCCAATAGCTCCACAGGAGTATAAGTTAAAAGCATGCCTTAGAAAACTGTCATGTCCTCCAATGATCTTGCTGTACCAAAAAAACTCAAAAAACCTATCAGCTAGACCTAGCTCCCTGACAGCAAACCCATCTGCTGTCTGTTACCAAATTTATTTTAAACAGCATTGCAGCTGAGAGTCATGATGCTAGCTTAAAAATCTCTGTCTGTGCCAAACTCGGCTCTGGTGCCAATCATTTGTTGTGACTGATCTGCTATAAGTGACAGAATATGGACAAGCAGGCTTTTAAAGGCAAGAATGAAAGAACTAAAGAAAAAATTTAAAAAAGAAAGAAATGAGAAATTCTTTCAAGGACAAGGGATAGCATAAAGGTAGCGATGGAGATGAGTTGAAAAACAGAGATAAGAAAAGTCAGAGGATGCCAAACAGGAATTCAGCTGCTGGCAGGCACTGATTATTGCACTAAAAAAAGACTGATTTACTGTGAAATTGGTAGCCATTACGCTGGCAAATCTGACAACATTTAAAACACTACAAGCAAGTACCACTAAAAATTTCCAGTTATCTACTATTTGTGTAACACCTGCGACAATTTTCCTTCAGAATCTTGAACACAGAGGTATCTGACATGACACTTTGGTTAGTATTTTATTATTGACTGTTCTGTATTGTATTGCTTTGGTAATGTAATTATTAATAATATGCAGCATATTTGACAAGCAGTCTGACAAGATTGCAGACAAAACCTGTTGATTTGTATATGGCATCCTCATAATATATGTCATTAAAAACTGTATGTTTATCAAGTGAACCTGTTTTTTTCACAGAATAAAATTAACACTGTTGTAATTAATTTTCTTTCTTCATGTTGCTGACTTCAGTTAGGTAAGAATCCAAAAAGATTCTTATCTTGATGCTTTTTAACCAAATATCATTAAAAGTCTCTGCAGCTTCACAAAGAAGCTCATTTTTAATAACATACAGCTAGAGCTCCTTGAAGATTTCCCTTGTGAAAGAGATATCCATGTTCCTATGTTTTATCTTTCACATGAATTATTAAGCAAACTCAAACCCAATATTTGTTTGTCCCTCTTAAGATAAATTAATTAAAAATTTCTCTTTTGCTCTATAACATCACTGGCACTGTCTTTACGTGAACTGACTTGTTACCCTACAGAAGCTGTAGTGTAGGTACCTCAAATTTCCATTGTCCACTAGAACAACCATGTTTCCTAAGATAACTTGTAAGGATTCAGAGTTGCTGATAGATCATGCATACAGAGATGTATACCAAGAGTATGAGCAGGTTTATGTTAAGTGGAAATTTCTTCATAATTTTTATTAGTATCTATGTAATGCGCATACTAAATTTTACTAGGAAGATCCCAAAGCATGCTAAACTAGATTCAGACTCATCAACTATTGAAAAATACTTCTGAATTACTTTTTTTGACAGAAGTATAATTGCAATAGTTAACACTAAATTTAGAGAAAATAGAGAGCTAATATAAATATTATTATCCTCTAGCAGTCTTCCTAAGAGGATATATGATATAAATTTTTTGTCTATAATAGAAATGGCATAAAAGTGAAAAGGGTAGCTAAGCTCACCCCACACATCTTTAGTAAGGTATTTAAAATTCAGTCTTTGTTACTAGGACAAAATATTTCTTTGGCTTTATTTGCCACCTGCCATACAGAGGCTAAGTATATCTCTGTATTAGCTTTGGAAACCTTATTTATCAGTCAGACTTTTATTTTATTAGACATCTTCTGGCAAGATTTAGGCATCATTGTACTGCACAGTCAAAGAAAATTTAAAAAGATACAGTCAATGCTGTGAATTTCCCACTAATGTTTTTTCTATTGATGTTAAATGATTCATACATCATTTAATGGGCCAAATATTTGCATTGATTCATCTTAATAACCCAAATAATTAACCATTTGTTGACGAGGTTGTTATTGGCTTTGTCAGCATACAGAGACTTTTTCACACCTTGTGTTTCCAATTCTCTAACAAGATTTTTTAAACTATTGGCACATATTCAATCCAGCACTGGAGTCCTACCCTTCCAAATCAGAGGTAACGCGCAAACACTGTTTTGCTCTACTAACTTTCTTTCTTATTCTCCATTCTGCTAAGACCTGTCAGTGTTGGCTTTATAAAGTGACCGGCAGCATCCTACATTTATAATATTCTGTTTAGTGTTCTTAGAGTTTCCATAGAGATGTTAAAGCCATAAAAGTTTACTTTTGCCATACCTCTGAAAGGTGTCTATTGGGGCAGCTCATTCAAAAGTCTACATTGGTCCACCTTACAAAATAGACTTTTAATTCAGTGGGTTGCAATCGACCTACTGCAATAATATGGCATCTGTAATTGCTCCCTGAGAGACTGACTGCAGTCATTCCCATGCCCCATGCACATAAGTGGAAGAGGTCCTGTTCTTGACTAGAAATGTCTTAGTCCAGACAAATGAGCAGTGCATGCTCAGGGGAGCACATATACATGAGTCAGAATAGCTTCAGTTACAATGCTGGCCTGAAAATGCTATTATTTGTCATTTGCTATAGGTTTTGATATCACGGCTTGGCTTCCCATGAGTTTAATATTGATGTAGAATTGGAGCCAGCCAATGGAAGTTCCACTAGACTCTTTGGAGAATAACTGGCATATGTGAAACCCAAAACTTGAACTGTGTTGATTTTTAAAATGTCTAGTCTGACTGCCTAATTCTGTAAGATATTTTCTGTACTTTCTCATAGAAAATAGTAGAATGATACCATTTTTATAGCTGTAAGGACTATGTGATGTGTAACCAGTCAGCCTGTGTCACAGTCCTCACACACAGCAGGCATGCAAAGAGTAAGCATGAGCTTCCTGACAGAACACAGAGATTAATTTATCTTTGCCACCTCCTTAATTTGAGAGAACAATGTTGAAAACCTACTTTATTTACGCCTACACTGTGTCAGGCGCACGAACAGAATTTTAGTCTTTTTTAAAACTAGAATAACAGATCATTTCATTACTCCTTCAGACACTTAGACACCACTCATAAAGCACATTGTAAAATTGAAAGTTTCTGCATGTGCTTACAGTATGAATATAAATGCATCTTAATGCATGGCTTTTTTCCTGCTTTCTTTTCTGCAAAGAGAACACTAACAATGGATCCACCACAGAATTCACTAAAAATGTTTTATTAAAGTCAAAACATGGGAGCCAGGCCAGTTTATGCGCAATCCCATCAAATGATTCTTTTGAATGGCCGACTTGTGTTAACCCATAGGTGGAATTAGTGCCAGCAAGTAGCTAGCACTAGTTGGTTTATAAGTATTCATAAAAGTTTATGCAAGTGATAGTTTTGCCGTTAGGTTAACATTTGGCAGGAACCTGAAATGCATTAAAAAGCATATAACTGCAACTCTTAAGTCTATTACGGTATTATTTTAGGGGCATAAGGCTGAGAAAACTTTTAGAATCCACATACTGCAAATTATCATTTCTCTCTTCCCTGTCAACAAATCAGAAAAACGGCCCCTTGGACAGCTTCTCATATATTCTCAGAATTCTTTTCTTTTAGCTTTTACTGGGTCTCCAACTTTGTTAGTAAATAACAACAGTAGTCCATATTACTTCACTGGAAACAAATGTGGAATAGCCTAAAGCTCTTTGTCATTGCAGGGTTATTTCCTTTTTTCCGCAGGATGACCACTTTCAATCACATCATGTGAGAATGCATTCATGTTCTAGATGAGGACTTACTAACATTCACGTCAGTCGCCTTCATTGTCAAACAAGACTGTCTAAGTCGGTTAATAAGACTAGAAAACAGTGTACAAAATATTCTTTCCATATCACTACCAGGCTTTACATGTTAACATTCCAACCATAACTATTTTCAAGGATTGATCAAGCTCTATCCCAGATTTCTTAACTGCCCTACTACTTCTGCTGTGCTAGAACTGCTTCCTGGAGTCTACCTGTAGCTTCTGATGTCCTCTCTTTAAACTGTCCTCACTCAGTGATCCCCATTTCATAGCTCACCAATAACACGTGGTCTGCAAGATATAATTGAAATGTGAATCTGAGTGTTAAAAATGACAGAAAGAGCAAAGTATTAAGTTATCTGAAATGTTAGCTGCAGAGATTCATTATTTATGGACTGCAATAATTAGAGATCAATGCTTTAAATGTCTTTTTTTTTCACATATGACTCAGTCTCGTATATTATTTTCTAACACACTTCTCTATCTGTCAGGCTGAACTGTCCAATATTACCCTGGAGACACACTGCCAAGTTCATTAGTAGGGGTTACAGTGGCAAGATGCTCTGTAAGAACACCAAGGCTGCCTGCACTCCCAAATTTGAAGCTGTTTCTCTGAATGTGTCTCTTGAAAGCTGCTGAATATTCCTCTTCATTTTCCAAAGTTGGTACAAATTATCTTTTTCATCTCTCTTTGCATTAAGTAACCAGAGGTCAACTCTCATTTACTGCTCATTACTCAAATTCTCTCTCAAAAGGTTGTAGGGGGAGGGGTTTATTGGATTTAAAGTGCAGCAGATGAAGCACACTGCTCAACAATGCTGTCTTCCAGTAACTCAAAAATAGAGGTCCTATTGTCAATCAGTTGTTTAGAGAGATCATTGTTATACATACTTTATCTCTTCTGCACATTTCTATCCAGTGCGCAACAGCATATTCCTCCTTCAGGATGGGTTTTTTTCTCCTTACATTTTAGCAGACATTTTGAGATGGAGCACTATTGTTTAGAGAGCTGCTCCTCCAGTGCTTGAAAAATGCTAAAAATGTTTTTCACATGTTGCTACCTGAGCTTCTCTTGTCCCTTTTCAAGCTGATTCAGTCAATGGCTTTCTCAAAATAGAAACCAGCACAAACATTTCAGTTGTCTTTCACAGTGGACACTGTGGATGAACTGGCCCAACTGCAGAGCATATAGGAAAGATACCCCTCTGACTCTAAGATGATAAGATGTTTCCTGTGTTCTCCTTTTTACTATATTCCAGTATCCTCTGATACAAATTTCTTACATTGTTTATGAAGGAGAGGAAACTGAGACAAATACACAGCCTGCATAAAAACATGGTGTGCATGTAAAAATTAAAGTCCTGTCATAGACCACAGCGCAGCTCTTCACTATAGATACGTATTGGTGCTTTACAAATAAAATATGTAGTATCTCCAAAGAGACTAGAAATAACTGTTTAACACTAACAAACATCATTTCTTTGTTTACCACACTTAAGAATATTTTGACATTTAAAATTTTCAGAATGGACTGAAATTCCCTCATTATTTATTAGAAAACAGTGAAAAATTCAGAAAAGACAGGGAGAAATTTATAATTTTGTTCCAACTCACTGGCCTGAAACAATTCTAGCTGCAATGGCAACTTGCACCCACAGTTTTTTTCACTAGTCAGGTGAGGATACAGCATCAACTATATTACATATGTGTAAACATCAATATAAACATTCAGTAGTTTAGAATCTACTTTGTTCACTGTCTTTGCTTACACAGGTACAACACAGTTGTTACAGTACCTGCAACATCATGTACTTCATGTCACAATAGGAATTTTAACCTAATTATAAGTCATTCAAGTTTTATTTTTGTCCTTTACTTGCCAAAATTCTTATTAAATTCACAGAAGTGAAAAATCATCATACTGTATCAGAATCTTCACTCAGTTGTATGGGCTTGGTAACAGACAGAATTATCTTGTAATAATCAGGATAGTATTGTTATCTTTCTAATAGCTAAACAAAATTCATCTGAATTATAACACTCAATGTTTTATAACACTAGTAACTACCCAAATACTTCACTAAATTACTGACTTTGGAATATAAGTTACTTTTTAAAAGCCTAGTATTTAATTCTGTAGCCAGAGAACTAAAAGCTCAATGATACATTAGACAACATATTCACTGTGCATTGTTCTGTCAACAGGACTGTACATTATCTGAAGACAATGAACATATCAGTACCATAAACTTGAATAAAAGAGCTGAAGGAGGAAAAATGCTGAAATGTGGGTTTGACCTCTCCTAGAATCACATGGCTATGGTTGTAATAGATGGAACCAGAAATAATAGCATTTTGAGGCCAGAAAATAAAAATGCTACCCACAAAATGGATGGTAAGTCACAAGACGCTAATCAAATAATTTACATTGTTCTCAAAGTTCATCTACAAATGGAAATACCAGATGATGAAGAAATATCAACAAAACCAACTGTAAAAATGCATGAAAGATTACTTACATTATCTTTCTGTAGCTCTGGATAGAAACAGCATCCATTTGTAGTTTATTCCTAGTGTTTAGAGATATGATTAAGATCTGCATTTATAGGCTCAGTCCAAGGCTCACTTAAGGCAGTAAGAACTTTTTCTTCAGTTCTAGGGTTCTATGACTTTTGTCCTAGGTTAAGGAAGATATTTTTGGATACCTAAGTGTCTTCTACAACAGCAAGGCTCAAAAGAGACTGTGCAGAGACAATGAAACTATGTGTTTGTGTATTATACAAGTGCTATTTACACTTCCCTGTGAGCCATGAAGCAGCACAGGATCTTTACACATATATCACAGACCATCAAAATATGCAGAAAAAAGAAAAATCTGTTCATCCATATTGTGGTTCATCTAATTTGTACAGAACACCTTCTCTTTAGTAAACATAATACGTTGTCATAACATAGACTGAAGTCATACGATCCATCTCTTTTTATTTGTACATCTCTATACAGAAATGAGGAAGTTAAGACAGAAATAATTTCTACTTCTCAGCAGTATCCCTTAAGAATATTGGGCAACAATATTCTTAAAAGCAGCATGATTCAGGAACAGTTAATGCAATAAAAAAAAAATCCAATTGGCATGAAAAGGTCAAAAGCCATTGAACTTGCTCAGAACTGTCAGAAAATAGCATATTGAATTAAAGCCACAGGAGAGCATTGACAGGCAAAACTTAGCTAATTTGTCCAAAACATCAAGATAATGATTCCATTACTTGAAAAACTTGTTTGGTGCAGTTAAAAGCTAAAAGTATGCTGCACTCAGTTGTTTATTTGTATGGCAATTACAGTCTTACCAGAATTTTACAATATGCAGCATCTGTGTCCTTTTACTTTGGAAAACTCATAGATTTTTTTCTAAATAAAGAAAATAGTAACAAAATATAACACTATAAACTACAGCAATTTCAATAAGCTTAACTTCAAATAAAGGTTTTGTCACAAAAATCTTAAGGCTATTGCCCATGACATAATAAGCACAGATTAAAAAAATCCCTGAACAAATCATCATAAAGCTACCACAGCTATGAAAGGCAGTAGTGAAAAAAAAAGGTGGTAAAAACAGAATCAAAATCTGCAGCTTTTCCAAACATGCATATCAGTCAGACAGCTTCCATCTCACAAAACCTGTGCTGAATTACAGCTTCACAAAATTTTGTTTTGAATGAAAAATGGTTCTCTTTATATTACCTGTGTCCAGAAATGTGGGCGACAACAAAGAGAATTTTTTCAAATATATTAATGGCATTAGGCAGTACAGAAATATCAGTGGCCCTTTACAGGATGGGGATGGTCACCTCACAAACAGGGACAGAGGCAAGGCAAAGGTGTTTAATGCTTTCTTTGCCTCTGTCTTCAGTACAGATGACGGACCAAGGGGGTCTCAGTGCCCTGAGCTGGAGGACCATGACTGCAAGAATGATCAACTCCCAGTTGACCCTGCAGATGTGCAGGATCTTCTGCTTCAGCTACGTCCCGACAAATTTACAGGGCCTGATAGGATTCATCCAAGAATCCTCAAAGGGCTAGCTGATGTCATCACAAAACCTCTCCCAATGATTTTTGAGCTTTCTTGGGAATTCAGAGAGGTCCCAGCTGACTGGAAGCCAGCAAATGTCCCAGTTTTCAAGAAAGGCAAAAAGGAGGACCCCAGAAACTACAGGCCTGTCAGTCTCACTTCAGTGCCTGGTACAGTTAAGGAGAAGATTATTCTGTGAGGTATTGAAAAACAACACAGTCATTGTCACAGCCAGCAGGGCTTCATGAGAGGAAAGTCCTACTTATTCAGATCTGATTTCCTTCTATGACAGGGTAACCCAGCTGGCCGATCAAGGGAAGCCAGTCGATGTAATCTTTTTGGGTATCAGTAAAGACTGTGATACTGTCTCTCACAGGATCCTTCTGAACAAAATGTCCAGCACACAGCTGGATAAACACATCATGTGGTGGGTGAGCAATTGGCTCATGGGTCAAGCACAGAGGGTGATAGTGAATGGGGTGACATCAGAGTGGTGACCTGTCACTAGTGGGGTTCCACAGGGCTCCATCTTGGGCCCTGT
>VWZF01003493.1:1315181-1401671 GCA_013396755.1 Sclerurus mexicanus | reverse complement strand
TTGGATATTAGAGAAAAGTTCTTCACCCAGAGGGTGGCTGGCCACTGGAACAAGTTCCCCAGGGCAGTGGTCACAGCACCAAGGCTGCCAGAGTTCAAGAAGCATTTGGATTATACTCTCAGGCACATGGTGTGACTCTTGGGGATGGTCCTGTGCAGGGCTTAATGATCCTGGTGGGTCCCTTCCAACTCAGCATATTCTGTGGTTCTTTGACTTTTGGAAGAAAAATCACACCAGACTGCACCTGGGTTAAGACCATAGAAGAAAGTGCTTTGTAACTGTATCAAAATGAGAATGTGTAAACAGCAGTCACTTACCTGGTTGGCCACACAAGCTTTTAGTCAGAGCAGCAAGTAGTGGCAGGAGCAGCAGTACAGGTGACTGTTCCAACACAGGATGGACTGCTTCTATCTGGAAGAGGAAATGCAAGAAAAGCACCCTCATCTATTGTTTCTGGCCACCTAATGTAGCAGACTCCACATATTAGATGTGAAAGATGTTGTATGAAATATTTACTTTATGCATAAGATAGAGAAGAGGCAGAGCAAAAAATATGATAGCTGTGAGGAGTATCAAAGATGACTAGATACTAGAAGCATAATCTTCAAAGAGATAATAAGATAACAATTATAGTAAATCAGTAAGTTTTGAAAACAAATGATCGTTCAAGTTGAATATTAGCATACCTATATATGTATAAATATACATGTATTTACAGCTATGTTCATGCAGATGAGTGCTATACTCTATCAGAAAATACACCTTTATGATAACATGTCTTATGTTTAATAGAAATGTACTTAGACTATTGAGATGGATAAGTGTTTTCAGTCTTGCAATAAAGCTACAGTAACATTAACAAGTATCAGAGCAAGACACATGATTTATTTGAATATAAGGCTTCTGGCTGGCTATTATTCTAGGCAAAATGTATATATTCCAAAATATAAAGTTTGCATATGTACATACCAGCAGGGTGACATGAATATGAAAATCATAATAAAAAGTTGATATGTTATACTTGCTACCTCTCATAGGTATATATTATTACCTACCCATAGGAAATATCACTCAACAGAACTGATCACCTCTCTGACCTACAACTTCATATTCACACTGCGTCTATCAGTGAGAATGTTTCAGAGGAGGAGCCCATTTTTCCACCCTACTGGATGAGGGAGCTGTCTAATGCTGTCTCCAAAACACCACACTCAAGACCATTTCAATGGTAGTGCTGGGATTTTTCCCATAATATCTGCCCGTGTTTGTGTATATAAGTTTGTGTATATAAGTTAATGCCACAGTGAGAATGGTATTACTTTTATAATCATTACTATTTTTAAATTCTAAACATAACAAAGTCACCTAAAAACTGATTGAGAAATAACATCCTAAAAAGAAAATAAAAATAGTTGTGAACTCTTCAGTCATTCCCTACAATGGAGAAAGACACTTTCTCAGACTGCTGTGCTGGCCACCTGGATCCCTTTTACAGGGTTGTGTAAGAAGAGCTCCACTTCTCAAAATTTTATCTGTATTTTATGGAATGACTAGAAGAACTCAGAACATTCAATTCATCTCTTATTTTTCAAGCCATTTCCCAAATGTGTTCAATATATCTTAGATTATAAGGCTGGGGAAAAAGATAAAACATTTTGAGAAAAGACTCCAAGATATCTAGAACCTGAGTTCACAACTAAGGAAAATAATACTCATTGTGGATAGCCTCTGTACCATGATCTAGGAGTCCCATTTGTGGTTTTCCTTTTTTCTAAACAGAGAGAGACAAGTGAATGTGAAAATGTTTGCTTGCAGATAATTTAGTGAAACAGTCATTCAACAGCGTCTTTTTCCCACCAGTCTTTAACATTACTGAGAACTCCCTTCCATACAAGACTATGCCTGCTTCAATTTTCATTTACTTTGCAATCTCTATTTCACTGGAGTCCTCTGGCTGTTTGAACTTCTCTCAGAACCAGAGGACATTCAAAGTCACCTTCTCACCCCCTGAATCTAACTCCTATCCCACTCTCCACCTCCAACCCCTTACTAAACTTAAAATCATGTGCTTATTTAAAATAAAAAATTTAAAATAAACAAACAACAAACAATCCTATACAGATTTGTTTAAAAACTGCTTTTATGCCAGGAACATTACCTCAATTTTTTTACTCCATGAAACATTAAACCAGAAAAATATTATTTTTCCATGCTTTTGCATTTTGCTTTAAAATTTCCTTTTTTTATTATTTATTTTCTCTCTGGATTTAGATTCTACCACATAGCCTAGTGTAATAAGGCATAATCAGTACTCAAGAATCAATCAGAGCTACATAGAAGGAAATGGGTTTTGCAAACAGCACCAACTCCATATGTCAGAGACCCAGCAGTCCACAGCCTAGCCACAGCCTTGCCACTGACTTACTGTGTAAGCTTAGTCAAGTCACTCAATCTCTAAGTCTCTCAGACATCCCTTGGAAAGCATTATTTTACCCTAAAACAAAAGCTGTTGCACATGCAAGATAATTTCCAGTCTTTAACACAAAGCTCTCTTAAAGGCTTATACAAATGCATGACAACATAGACTCCAGTCTTCATGGAGAATAAAGGGCTCTCTACTGTGGAAATGTTGAATTTAGTTTCTGATGATCCTACTTGAATGTTAGAAATGCTATCACTTACTATTCAAAACAGAAGAAAAAAAGAAAAAATCCTCAGGGAAGAATGTCTACTGGTTTAGGAGGTTTTATATAAGTTACATGTTCTCCACTCCCTCTCCTCAGACCTAATCAGCATGTCCTATATTTAAGAGAGAAAATGTAATTTTAGTCAAACAATTTCAATTGGTCATATAGAACTCAGAGCTATCAGTTTTGTTGAAGCCTCGGGTGAATGGCACTTCAGCTCTATCAAATTCAGCTCCAACAGTGAGTACCAATTCTCTCACGGATATTTTCTATCTGTAATGTAACCCAAATCCATCAATTATATAAATTCCTTTGGGTTAAAAAGTTGTAATAAATTGTCCGAGCTCTAAGAAGATGAGTTTGATGAACCTGTCAGTATTACTAGCATTTATAAGCTGAGAATATTCTGACACATCCAGATACTCAGGATATGCCACTAAAGGCTCAAACGTTAGCAATAAATGTATGGTAACTATGGGATCTTCCACTGTGTCCTCGCAGCCAAGTCAAATGTTTAATTCCCTCATTATCTTTGCTAGCGTGAGGACCAAAAAATAGCCCAATTCTCAAACTATGATTTTTAGGAAATAATGTTTACATAGAAGCCTGTATTTTCATATAGCTCATTATTGAAGGGCACAGATTAATTTAAATCAAGCACTTTTAGAATCTTGCAATGTATTCAAATGGTTATAATGCACTACTTTTTTTTTTCTGAAGCAGCCCAGGCAACAGCCAAGGTCTTCAATATCATCCCCCGGGCATGGCCTATTTAATAGCAAGGCAGAATTCAGATAGGAGGGTTATTCTGGAGGATAAGGAAACTCTAACAAGGGAATCTGAGTATTAGAGAAGCTTGGCCAGAATTCTGAAAGGCTTTTTGGCAGGGTGATATGAAAAAACAAGGGGACATTTTGTGTTACTTTTTCCTAAGGGCAAAAAAGCAATAAGGTCTCATCCTGCTATACTGGCTCATACCAGATAAAGACCAGAGGGAAATCAGGCAATAGGACAGAAATCTTCCCCAGAAGATCCTTTTGCATATTATCATGTAAACATTAATTTAGTCCAGTTTTGTGAGCTTACTCACCCTTTGTTCTCCAACAGTTTCTGTACATTTTCATGCATTCAAATTGAGTTGAGATGAAGATCTCAAGTGTGTTAAAATCCCCATAAATTTGGTAAAATGCAGTACCATGTAAGAGAAATGGGAACTCTGACATGCCTCTACTGGCAAACAGGCTACAAAATTAATTCATCCCTTTTGGATATAAAAGGATACACACAAAATTTCACCTTGGAATATAAACCTGTAGGAAGCTGAGCTTCAAACTTTTCACTGCTTACAAAGAAATGGTGGGGTTTGTTTTGCAGATTCCTAAGCTTACTCCGCTTCTTTCAAGTTGCCCCAAATCTTTGCAGCAATATTGCTTACAGAGGCTGCTCAAGAAAGCACAGACCCTTCTCACACCAGTACTGTCTCAACACAAATCTGACTTTGGGGTGGCATTCCAGTTCCGGACTAAGTTCACATTCTGCCCACTTCCTTAGGTAGTCAGGTATTTTGCTCTATCTTGCCCTATCTTGCCTCTATCTGGCTCTATCTTAATCAAGGTTATTCACTAGTAGCAACACTCCCCTATAACACTGATCATCTTTTTTTTAACTTTTTGCCCAAGCTGATGTTGTGTCCAGACTCCACCTGAAACCTTTTTTTGTCCATATGCCTTAACAGTTCAGTTCATCTATTTGCTCTTTACTAATTTCTCCTCATAAAGCACCGCATTCTTTTTCAGACAAAATAAATATCTCCTGAGGTAGCTGGCCCCAGACCTGTAAACTGTTAACACAAATGTGACTAAGGGACAGTCACGGTGGGCTCAGCAGAGCCTTTGACATGGTTTAAAGCTTTCAGGGGACAGGTTTTCAGGGGAAGTTTTTTATTTGCAATTTATAGAGACACTGGAGGATTCTTATGCGCGTTCAACACTTTCATAATATTTGACTCTCTTACATAATTTCCCAGTGAGGTTCTTTGTCTCCTTGTCGCTGTTTCCACTCCTTTGAATTCTTTATGCTGCCTTCATCACTTGAATTCCCTTTCCTCACACAATTAATTCCCTTCATTTGGATATTTCACTCCTTCCTAACATAGATTCTGCCTTCAAAGATAAGGGTAGTTAAATACATATTATATGGAACAGATTTGTCCAGGACACATTACTCTTTAGAGGACAGGTGGAGGAGACATTTGTGCTTTAATATAATAGTAAATATACACAAGACAGTTCTCCCAGCAGTACAGCTACACATAACACCAGATTGCTGGCAAATGACAGATCCTGAATCCTCAGTGGGGAACTCAAATCTGTATTTTTTAAACCCATCTGGAGTATTCAGTATCCTTGGTGCAATGAAGCCAAAACAGGAAAAATGTGAAAAATTGGGAATGTGGGGGGTTTTTCCCTTTTTGTCTCTCTTTTCTTTCTCTTTAAAAGCTCCAGCTCCTAATTAATTATAGATATCTGCTCCTCATAATAACCGGTGACTTTTTTTTCCTCCCACTGGAAACAGTTTGGCTTAATTACTTCTGACATTTCAGTCAGTGCATTGTGAGCTTGCTCACAATTTTGCAGAATTTAAATAAATAAATGAACAAACAAATAAATAAATAAATAGCCTATCTCCCCAGCAACTAACATAAGTTTATTCAGCTTCATGGTAACACAGACCTTAATGGACTAAACATCATGAATAACCAGTTCAGCCAGCAGTGGAAGAGCAGGCAGACAGAATCTCTATTTACCATAAGACATCTTTCACCCCAATCCACATAAACATATTTTAAAGGAAGTACATTCATACCCTCATGTTCTTGAACAACAAGGAACAACATAAATTTAGAGGGAGGAAAGGATACTGAGGTAAGAAACCAAATTAATGGCCAAGGTTTAAAAAAGAAAAGAGAGATGTTCCCTTGACCACTATCCACCCAGGAGGGTTGCTGAGTCCAGTGTGATGAAAGGTCTACAGTAAGTGAAAGGGACAGCAGTGAATTTGTGGTGGTTCGAGCAGCCATGGAATTGTGGAAATCAGCAGTAAGAAATGTGGATAATGGCACAAACAGTTGCCCAGGGGAGGCTCAGGGAAAAAGGATTAATGACTGTTGAGACCTGCTCCCCTTCCACTTCTTCCCTGAAATGCCAAACCGCTGAGCCAGTTATCAATCAAGAACGTGAAATACATTGGTGGATTGATTGGTTTTGATACAGTGGCAGCCAGCTACACTTTTGAACACTCCTTGAAAACAATTTTTACTGTGCGATGCTGGAGAAAGCCAACAAATAATAAACCTGTCAGAGTACTCACCAAGTGCTCGTAAATACTAAAGCTGCTGCAGTGCCTTGCAGCTGCAAATGGGAACCATTCCAAAGCCTGAAAAGTTGTCAATACTTAATTGTTGCATCTGATATCAATTCTAATTTAAACTTCTACTCTCTCTTCCCCCATGTCTTATCTTCCCTCAGCAGAAAACACATGAGTCTTAACAAAGAGTATGCTGATAGCTGCCTTCCCTTTTAGTGGGAAAGGCATAGGCTTCTTTTCAGCCAAACTCCTTTTCTCCTGTAATTTATTCTGTTTTTCTGTGCCGTTTATTTTGAATGCCCGTTTCAGGCTCAAATGTTTTTAAATGACCGAATGAGGCTATATAATAACCAAAGACAATGCTCTAGCCTTTACTCAGGCAACACTAAGCCAGCAGGACTTTGCTTGACCAAAGGTAGATTAGAAGCTCAGAGTCACAGTATTTTATCTTGCCTTTGCTACAGAGAAAGTAGGAAGAAGTTTTCACTTCATATCAGTGACTGTCCTCCCACTTCTGCAATGGAGAAAGGACTACAACAAAAGACCTTGATAATTTTAGAGACTTGACTGATAATTTTAGAGATTTTAGAGACTCCTGTACAACCGATGTGGAGGTTTGCAGTATTTTTGGTTTTACACTTTGTATACCAGGCCAAATGAATGCCTGATCATTAAGTTTTAAAATTATCATTTAAAGATATCCTCATCAAATATAAAACCTGTAAAAAACATGCAGCTTTTAGTCATAGCTCACAAAGTGTCTTCCATGGTTTGAAGCCAGATCTGCATGCTTTTGCTTTCCACTTCACCACATCAGCAGATCCCAGCAAAACCTTCACTGAGCCCAATGAAAACAGGTATTGCTACTATGCCATGTAAAACCTCTCTCAATAATTTTTCATTTTTTTATCATTTATAGGTACATCCATCACAGTATCTTAATCCCCCTCCACACAGACCAAAAGGGTGCATTTTGGACTAGAATAAGGATCATATAATTTCAGATAGTATCTTTGTATTTTTATTACTTCCTTTTACAAATTACTCTTCACAAACTTTAAAAATCACAGTTTATAATTCTGGAAAAAAAAAAAGCCAGCTTTTGTGAAAGCATAGGGAATGTATTGCTCAATAACATGAGCCACACTGTCTCACATGAAAGATCCAACCAACCCATCTTGTGTCCCTATCAGAGGCCAACAGTACACATGCAGAGAAACAGCATGAAGTAAATGAAGCATGACCCTACTTCTCTTACATGCTCCTGTCAACCAGCAATCAGCTCCTTAAAAAAAATGTGGTCATGTATGTTTTCTTGTAAATTCTGTGTCTGCGTACAAGGGAGTGAGTAACTTCCATAATCCTCTTTGTGGATTTATGTCATAGTTTTCATAAAAATGAGAAATACCACACACACACAAAACAAACAAAACAACAACAATGACAAATAAATTCAAGATGTTATACAGCTACACACTGCACAAACATGATTTGTAACTCTTAGACAATATTTTCTTAAGTTTATTTCGCCTTTAATGTTCTTGGTTCTCTTGGTTTGAAACAGGAAAACAGCAAAGGACCATAAACCTGGATAACCCTTTCTTGAAATAGAGGTGTTTTTTGTCAACAAGGAACACTGATTAAACTAAAGCACATACTAAGCAATACTAGGGCTCAGAAACTTAAGAGGGAAAAATACAAGGACTTCAGGATGAATGGGATTTATTCAATAAAAAGGTACTGAAAGTATTTTCAAAAACAAGATGTGTTTGAAAGCTTGAATTCTGGTAGTCCAAATATCAGACAGCAAATGATAAGTCTCTGAAACTTGTTATTATTCTAAAGATACAACTTACAGTGGGCATCTGGAGAGAGCTTTATGCATTTGAATTTTTAGGCTTGTCATTATTGCTCTGTTTCAATTAACTCAATGTTGACTTGCTAAGATTAACTTCCTTTCCAATCAGATCACAACATTTTGTTCTTTAACTCCTTCTGTCTTCTGCCACATGAAATTTAAACTTCTAAATTTAAATTTCTTAATTTTCCATCAAGTCCAAGAAAGCCTCCAAATTTTTTTAAAAAAAAAGAAAAAAAAAAAAGAAAAAACCCCACCTACAAAAATGCAGGAAGACAGCAGTAGGTCAACCTTTCAAGCCCTTTCCCTCTCAGCCCTTTTCTTAAGACATATTTCTTCAATGCTCTCAAGGAAACCCTTAATCATTACAACAGTAGTGGAAGCAAGAGAGAAACTGATTTTAGTTAATTTATTTCTGGGAACCCTCTGTATAGATTCTTATTTGAATCTGCATGAAGACTTTTAGCTTAGACATTGTCTATGCTTGGTGATCAAACAATAAATAAATAATCACTAATTTACCATCAGGGGAGTACAGCTCAAACCAGGTACTGTACATCAAAGAACTTACCCAACAGAGACAAGTACACAGAGAAAACCAAAAAACTTAAACTTATAATCATGCATACTATGAAAAAATAATTACATTTATATTACTAGCTGACATAAATTTGATAGCATGCATTTATTAGAAATTACCAATTAATAATATATTGCCATAGAGCAAATTGAAGTGTGTAACTCATCTGCTGGAGTAAACTGCTATGCCTCAACAGACTGCTAATTTTCTGCCATTTCAGTTAATATTTTCAACATACTAGTCAATTACAACTTGATACTTATTCTACTTCACTGAGTACCGTAGTAGGTACACTTTTTTTGTGATATTTTTCTTCTTCATATAAGATGCCTAGGAAGGAGAAAAAATGAAAATAGAAGTTTCTAATGAAAGGATATGTCATCATATCATACTAAAATGTATTTGTATGAATTTTTTTTCACCTTTTTCTGGACAGCTAGTTATAGCATATGGTGAAAAACTGCTAAGTAGTTAAAATCATCACAACAATTGCTCAGTATTTGCAAGGCATTACATGTAAACAGGTACATCTTTGTAGACTGCAGAATAATTTACCTCACAGGAGGGAGCTTGTGTGACCATGAACTTAGTGAATTCACTTAACAGACTCGCCTAAAAGAGGAACAGGAAGGGGGCACTGTGAAAAGGTCAGGTGCATCTATGCAGGAGCATCTATTGCCCCAGCTATAAATCTCAAGATTTATTTTTCTGCCTCCTTATCTCACAGAAGGTTTCTTTGCACTGTTTTCTGCTTTTTCTTGTACATCATTTTGTCTTGGAGACTAGGGAACTCACACAAGGTCTGGCATCACTGACAAAACAAATCACCACCATACATCTTAGTGACCACATTAGGATCTCTTAAAGTCTCCCACCACCCAACAAGCTTAAGGAACCCTCACAATTCAACTACCTTTTTATAGCCTATGGCAAATATGAAATAATTCAACTTTGTTTAGCCTACATGGAAGGAAGTGTCTGACTGATTAACTCTGGACATACAGCATAGATCAAATATTAGGAACTTTCTGTTCACAATCCCACACACAGTGAAACAACCATAAGGTAAATTGTACCACTATTAAAAAAATCACATAGAAACATGACTCTCTACATTTTACTCTTCAATAAAATGTACCTTAATGAGATACACATTTTACACAATAAAAAATTATAATTAGCATAATGAAATTTTATTTCACACAGGAAAAAATATTATTTCTGTGGAACTACTTATAAGCCCCCAATATTTTAACATCATCTGACAACATGAAGGAAGAGTATTTTGAAGTAGATATTTTCAGAAATAAATATCCAGCGTCATAAGAACATTTTATGAGTTTGAAAAGTTTTCACTATATCCAAATAATTTGTAACTTAAGAGTGCAGCACCGATCTAAATTTTTTCTATTCTTTATTTTCAAATTTTAATTTCGAGTACCATATCATGACTTTAATGCATCAAAGAAGACTAAAGTAAAGCAACTGTTCTTTGTAGGAAAGGCTAAAACTCTGTTTTAGCCAAGAGAGATGTTCATTGCTTTGCCATTTTCATAATGTCTTTCAATTGCTTCACATAACTATGAACTATAATACTGCAGAGGATCCATTATAGAAAAAGCAATAGCCAATTGAACAGATGGGAAGAAGGAATGGAACCACAAAGGGAGAGAGTCTAAGCTGTTTGTTCTGTTGCAGTTATGAGCTATTAAACTAGATCTTTATCAGAAATAAGAACCTAAGATTACCATTAACCTGTAAGATAGGAAAGTGGCACTACAGATTCACCTTATATGTTCCCTCTGCCACTGTTTACTTCTCCTATTTTTACTCATATTTGTTGTGTGCTTAGACCATAGTCCTCCATAAATATTTTTTAACATGTATGTCACAGGCCTTCTAAAGCACCTTCTTACTTAAACAGCACCATTCCCACCTGAGTCCTGGCTCTTAGACAGTTGCATGCACAGAAGAAGGCAGCCAAAGCAGCCACACCTGTCTCTTCACAAATACAGAGCATCCACAGGTTTACAGTCAGACGAAAAAGCATTCTGAGCAAGTGCTATCACAAGACTACAAAAAGGTGGAATCATTGTTGAGGACCCCCATAGAATTCAAGTGATCACTTGATTTTCTGCAATGAAAAAACATACTTTTCTGCACCAGAGGGAAGGAAGTGTGAGCAGTTCTAATCTGGGGATTACCCTAGAGGTTTTGCTGAGAATAGTCTCCTATTTTTCAGGTTGCCGCTTTTACTGGGTTTCTTTGGCCAGGTTTTTGGCAGCGGGGTGGGCTACAGGGGAGGTTTCTGTGAGAAGCTGCTGGAAGCTTCCCCTGTGTCTGACAGAGCCAATGCCAGCCAGTTCCAGGACAGGCTTTCTGCTGCTGGCCAAGGCCAAGCCAATTAGCAATGACAGTAACGTCTCTGTGATAACGTATTTAATAAGGGAAAGAAAGTTATTGTGCAGATGAAAATTGCAGGCAGAGAAGAGCGGGATGAGAACATGTGAACAACTCTCCAGACACCAAGGTCAGTGGAGAAGAAGGGGGAAGAATTGCTGTGGGCACCAGAGCTGAGGTCCCCCTGCAACCCTTTGTGCAGAGCATGGTGGAACAGCTGTGCCCTGCCCATACTGGAGCCCACACCAGAGCAGGTGAAGGAGACTGTGATCCCGTGGGAGACCCATGATGGAGCAGGGTCCTGGCAGGGACCTGCAGCCCATGGAGAGAGGAGCCCACGCTGGAGCAGGTTTTCCCTTGGCAGGACTTGTGGCCCTGTGGGGGACCCACGGTGGAGCAGCTTGTTCCCAAAGGACAACACCCCATGGAGAAGTGACCCACAAGTGACACCAATTTTGTGACCGTGGGAAGGACTCACACTGGAAAGGTTCATGAAGGACTGTCTCCCATGGGAGGGACCCCATAGGAACCAGGGGAAGGTGTTTTTAAGACTATTTTACTTCTCACTCTTTTGCTTTGATCCTGTCAGTAATAAATTAAATTAATATCCCCACTTTGAGTCTGTTTTACCTGTGACGGTGATCAGTAAGTGACCTCTCCCAGTTCGTACCTCAACTCATTGTTGAGGTAATCCTTCATTGTGTCAATCCTTCATTGTATTTTGTCTCCTCTGTCCAGTTGCAGAGGAGAGTGAGAGAGTGGCTTTAGTGGGTACCTGTCGTCCAGCCAGGGTCAACCCACTACACACTTCTATCCTCAAGCAATTTCTGAGCATGGTTAATAGTCCTATTTTGAACTGCTTCTCTTTGTTTTATCACAATCTAACTATCATACATTATAGAATTACAGTTTTCCATACAGTTCTGTAACAACAAATCTTCAAAACTACTCTTCATTCTCATACTTTTCTTGGGAAAATCCAATTTTAAATGGGAAAGTAAGAAAATGTACATCCTTAAAGTTGCTCGTTAATGATCATTTTGTCTTTAGAATAAGTTACCTCCTTACTCAACTTGGCATTCAAATTATGAAAAATGACTGGTGTAATGATTTGTAAGTATACATGAACACTGCAGTCACAGAAAATATATAGAAATTTACACATTTTAATGACAGTGGACAATGCTTCTGCAATTTCTCATCCTTCCTACAATGACTGCCACAGGGAAAGGGCAAATACTACCTTGTTACAATTAGGGTTTAAACATTATGTCCTTCCACTTAAAGATCTACTCCATTCTGATCTTCCTAGTGTTCTGTAATTAGACAAGCTAGCCATTTTACTTCCACTGTATTTGCAGTTTCACTGATATATAGGAAAGAGAAGAGCTCTTCATGACATGAAATATAGAAAGTGTGGATTACATAGTTATGTTCCATATAGAACATGTGGACTACTAAAATCTTATTTCATAAAATATAAGAAAGTGAAGTATTGCTTGTAAATAAGGGTGAGGCACAACTGCAATTTCAGCCTCAGACAGATACCAATTTCATTTTTTGAGCTACGATTATTACTTGCACTGCAGTGGTGTAAGGACCTCCTTCCATTCGTTGAAGTCATCTTCTCTGAGACTCCAGAGGACCTTCATCAAAAACCACAGTGCCAGTGTGAAGGCAATGAGGACCTGATCTTCAAAACATTTTGAGACATGTAGGACACCCTAAAGGGAATAAGAACTAGGCAAATAAATCCTGTCTGGGTTAAGGAAAAAAAAAAACACCACCAAAAACAACAAAAAAAAAAAAAAAAAAACAGAAGTTAAGAAAAATGCATAAGTGCATGAGGGCATGAAAGAAAGATTAGCAGAATATGATTTTTGCACCACCTCTATTCAAATGAGAAATATGTGACTGCTAGAAAAATTCAAAAATTAGGACACTGTAATAGACACTGCCAGATTAACAAGGTTATTTTTCTAGTCATGGGCACCATTCGCTGTTGACAAAAATATAATGAGGATTCCTCCAGGAACAGTAACACACTTAAAATGCCAGGAATTAGCAATAGACCTTGCTAAAATCAGACTGAGGAGTAAAGAAATTCTACGCATAATTTTTGTAGTTTTATAGAGAGCTTTTTTGTAAATAAGAACCAATTCCCCAGTGAATGGTGCATAAGTGTTTTATCTGTAAAGTGTAAGTGTGGTATTCATAGATGGGGAGAGCTGATGACATGGAATTTTTATGCTGTGTGAGTAAAATGGCAAACTCACTTCTTTAAAAATACCATTTTTCCATTATTATGTGGATGTTCTACATAAACATTACAGTCAGCTTTATTTGTTTGCTTAAGCATGTGTTTATTCTTCATGCAATGCACCTCTGCAAGACACTTCTTTCTCATGTAACTCCCACCTGAAACATTAGAATTTTTTCAATCTCACACTCGTTTTCTGGGGTTGAAGGTATCTTTTTAAGGCTAGAAAAAAATTTAATAGTTTTCCATATTTTTTATAAGATTGAAAGATGGTTTACACTATGAGGCAAATACTGATTCTGTGAAAATAAACTGCAGAAGGGTTCAGAACTATAGTTTAGTCCATCTAGGCACTCAAAATTTCAACTGTTCATCAAAATATATGAAAACAGCGAGGCTTAAAAATTGAGCTGGAAATTTCACAAGACTTTTGAGAATTATTTCACATTCTTCCTCCTATTTGATCAGATATACAAGTGCTCTAGAATTTTTTTAGCATCTGTGAACATTGTCTTTATTAAAGACACAGAAGACAAGCTCCATAAAACTAAAAAATAATTGAATATGATGAACAGGTATATAGTTGAATTTTCTTCAAATATTAAAAAAAACAAAGATACTAGTTCATGTTACTACTTTTTTTCCAAATAAATTCACATTAATCATTATAATTTTATTTTATTTGTCTTGCCCTGTTACATAACATGCTCAAGAGTTTTTCTAAAAATAACATTTATTAATTTACTTTGAAATATTTGATTCACATGAACAAACTAATACCAATATAGTAGCAAAAGGTACCTAGTCTGTTGTCGGTGGAAACTGATGCTGGTCTTTTGAATGAGGGAGCAATGCCAGGAAACTGCCTACACATGGACAAGTATGTAGTTTCAATAGTTTCTCAAGAGTTACTTGAGTCTTAATGTGATATGCATTAATGGCATTTGCTGAAACTCTCATCATCTGTTACATTGTCTGCTCCTCCAATATATCAGAGGCAAGGTTATGTCAAATGGGTGGACAGCTTTGACAGAGATGGACAAGTTAAGTCAAAGGAAAAGAAAATTATGTGCAGGTCTCATAGAAAAAACTCTTAACTTCACAAGGCATGCCTGATGTACAGGTCATACAGCCCAGCTTCTTTCTTCCTGGTATTTTTATTTTTGGTGCAGTTTAAATGCAAGACACATTGAAAATACCTCAGCCTTCATTTCAGCTGGCACAGTTGGCTAGTTTGAGCAGATTATAATTTTCAACTTCAAACACTGCCTTTCCAACAAAAATTGTTTTACAGTGATCAGAATTTGCTCATTTTGAGTGTAACCATTTCTAAACTTACCTATTACTTCTTTGAGTACCAGATAGCAATAGCTATACTTCATTTCCCCTATATTCTACTGGGTTTTATGCAAGTTTATTTCTGATTAAGCAGGATGCTTATTTATTGTTTTATTGTTCAAGAAAGTTTTTCAAGAAAATATGGAAGTTTCAAGAAGAATTCATGAAAAGTGTTGTGCCATTCTTTGATGAGTTTAGTATGCTAGCTACCTTAGATCCGTCCTACACAAAAGAATAGCAACTAAGGTTAACTATTAAGTACAAACAGCTGCAGATCCAGTTTGGTCTGAATAAACAGTATAAGAGGACAACACCGCTCCAAATAGATACTACTACAAGTTATCATCACCTCCAGTCTTTCTTTTTCTGGCAGTCAGAAACACATCTTACAGGAGAACCATTCTTACCCTGATCACAGGTTGACGGGAATTAGAAATCATCTCTTTCAATTCTCAAATTAGCACTTCTCTCCTACAAGTCTACAAACTTACTAACTCCACTGAACATTTTCTTCTCAAGTTTTCGAAAGGCTCTATTGGGTAATCTATACTACCTTGTGCCTAAGAGTTTTTAAAATTGCTTCGTTCTCCGTGCCTGCAGAACTCCTCACACGCCTCCACTCAGATGATATCATTCATGGATTTTTATTTTCTCTCCTGCAGAGAAGACCCAGTGACTAATTTTCCTTCAAATTTCCTTCAAACCCTGCTCACCAAATCAACAGCACTTCCATTTTTATTTTCCTATTTTATTCTTAGTCTAATAATTTCATGATCAGACACAAGCCTATCAAATGTATTCATTCCTTGGGCTTCTTTTTAAAGGTGATATCCTGCAATGACCAGGCCAGACAGAAGTGTCAGTAAGTACCCTGCATAACTAGATGTGTTCATATTTCACCAGAGTTCCTTAATTTTGACTCAAAGAAATGGAACCCTTTCTCTACATCAGGTTTTTCTGCTTCCTATCAGAGGCTAAGCAAAATTGCAAAACTAGCCTTACACATATCATTTTGGGATTTCTGAAATCCATACAAATGAAGAATTACAGAAGAGGAATAACAATGACTGGATTTATAAGAATAACAAAAAATATTTCTTTCACAAACCACAAAAAGCTTTTGATTGATGTGTGGCAAGCAGATGACAACTTGGTTTGGTTCCTGATTTAGCCTACCTAACCAGGCCTCTATCTTTAGTTTTGGTAGAACAAAATGATTACTGCTCACACTAACATATGCTTCTGTTATTCAGCCCAGAAGGAAGGCTAAAAATTCAGTACGTAGAATGAAATCTGATTTACTGGAAACTAACACCCTAATGTCCATGTTTCATACCATGTTCACCATTGCAGCATTCAAGGTTGCAAAATACTTCAATTAAGTACATTTCTCACATCATTCTGCAAACAGCTTTTTATTTACTCTTTGTTACTCTTCCTTGAGTTGAGTTTCTCACCTTGGAAAAGCCAAGGTGAGGAAAAATGTATTCTTTTTAACTGTAAAGGCAATGAAGGTTGCATTCATTGATCCACTCAAAGAAGATCGAGCAAGAAACAACTTGTAAGAAGGCTCTCTATCCTGAATTTGCTAATATGATTTTAGGCTTTATTTTATTGATAATCTTACCTGTTATAGGTGGTCTTCAATTGTGAAGAACTTGGAGCATAAAGGTAAAGCTTGGAGAGCTTTGAGCATAAGGATCAAAAGGAACTTGATGCTTTTCTACAAGAGTAATAAAACATGGTACTAGCAGTCAGTATCAGCTATAGAAAGCTTTTTAGATAACTAATTGTTTTATAAACACCAAATTTTTCACTCAATATAATGTATAAAAGATTATTTGCCAGTCTTCTGAGATTATCAGAATATTGGGAGGGAAATGGCTGATGATGATCCTGCTGTATTTCTTCAGTACTTGAGCAGAACTTTCCAAGCAAGATACTTATTTAATTGCAGCATTACATTTGTAAAGGGAAGAATTAAAGCAAAAACAAATCTAAAACTAAGACCAGCTTGTGTCTTTTTTCTCCTTTGTAGCCCAAACAATAATCTATCCTGGTATTTTCATATTCTAAGAGGAGGAACAAAACCATCAATCTTGGGTTTCTCAAAAAGCCTGAGAACAACTGTACTGCATGGTGCAAAAGTTTTGTTCTTGATTCAGAGATAGAGGCCAAATAACACTCATGTTTAATTGAATGCCGTTTTGCTAAATCATTGCCTTCTGCTCTGCTTCACACAAGTATAATTTAGATGTAACTACAGACAAAAGGCTATTTTGGGTATGAAGTCTGTGCTTGCAATAAGTTTCATAGCATAATTCTGAATATATTACAGTAAAAAGGGATGTTGTCACAATTGCCTCCCTATCTTCTCTATTCAATCTATCTCTTGGTGTATGGGTCAAGAAAGATGAGTCCTGGAACAGCCATGACCTCTTACTAACAGCTAAAAAGAAGAGAGTGATGGAGTCAAGTAGGCAAAATACACATACAGTATTCACAGGAGGCTGCTGGAGTTTTCTTAACTAACAAACTAGAATGAATGTGAACACTTCTCACAAATAATACTGACTTCTGCTCTTAAACAACAGATATTCAGTCATGCAAACTTTGGAAAAGTAAGTAGTTTTAAATTGTTCTTACAGTTGTCTACAAAGCTTTCAGGTAAAAGGTTTTCATTTGGCACTGCACAAATTAATATGATTTTCTTTCCCGTCCCTTCAGCATCTTCTCAGTCCTGAAGACTTCACACAAGTTGGTGAAAGGCTTAACATTATCCTATCTGAAAATTTTTGTGGCAATTCTTTTAGAAGCAATTCCAAATTCACTTGCCAAAAATTCTCATAGTTCTGCACTCTGTCCATATTGGAGGATGCATTTTTAACATATTACCAGAAGGGAAAAAGCATGGTTAAGTGTCTTCAAATCTAGGGTTTCCATTTCTTGAGGAGACCTTCTACATTGGTGAAAATGGTGTGCAAAACAGAATCCACAGTTGAGGTTAAAGCAATCTATAGATATTTAGCTTCTGAAATGAAGACATTTTAGTGTGGGGAAAAAATCACAGGAGATGGACTTCTTATTCTTTAAAATAAGATAGCGCAGGAACCTTAAATGGGACTATAATGTTTTAGTCATCGGTATACTTCAATGTGTTCAATTTATATCCAGGCTTTTCTTTCATGAAAACTCAAAGATTTAATATGTTATTCTGCTGGTTTAGCCAGAAAGAAAACAAAATAATCTATTTTAGGAAGTCAGACATTCGATGTGTAAGTTTAAAAGCTTCCCTGCAAATAAGAAAATTGTGTGTCTATACAGTAAGACAGAGAGAAACATAATACTACATATAGTGTGAGTCTTTTAAAATCATCACAAGATCATAAATGCTGACAAGAGGTAACTGGCAGTAACTGGAGACAAATTTCCTGGAGAAAGCTGAAATAAGTTATGTCTTGCACCAGTATCTGGGGGAAGTTTGGATGACCATGGGTTCACAGAAACAACATGCATCTTCTTCAAAAATACGCTTGCCTTACAGAAGGCATGTTTGGCATTCTATTGGATTTGCATGAGAAGGTTTTGGTAGAGAGGGTGCTACAGGTCTGACTTCTGTGAGAAGCTGACAGAAGCTTCCCCTGTGCCCAATGGAGCCAATGTCAGACAGCTCCAAGAGAGACACACTGCTGGCCAAGGCCAAGCCCATCAGTGATGGTACTAGCACCTCTGGGATAACATAGCTAACAAGAGGGTGGAAAAAAAACTTGCACAACAGCAGCCAGAGAGAGGAGTTAAAATACATGAGCAAAAATCTGCAGATGCCAAGGTCAGTACAGAAGAAGGATGTAAGACCCCAGGCCCACCCTACAAGCTCATTGACACACACACTTGAGTTGGTCCAAGCCAATAACTAATATTGGCTGTCTCACAGATATAATAATCCACTGTCTCAGAGAGGGAAAAGAGGTGTTCCAGGCACTGGAGCAGAGATTCCCCTTCAGCCTGTGGTGCAGACCGTGGTGAGGCAGGCTGTGCCCCTCCAGCCCATAGAAGTCCACAGTGGAGCAGAGATCCACCAGCAGTCCATGGAGGAACCCAATGCCAGAGAAGGGGAATGTCCAAAGGAGGCTGTGACCCCAGGGACTGCCTATGCTGGAGCAGGATCCTGGCAGGACCTGTGGACCTGTGGAAATAAGAGCACACTGTGGAGCAGGTTTGCTAACAGGACTTGTCACTCCATGGAAGGGATCCACACTGGAGCAGTTCATGAAGTACCACAGCCTGTGGGAAGGAATCAGACTGGAGAAATTCCCGAAGGACTGTTTCCCATGGGAGTTACTCCATACTTGAGCAAGGGAATAATATGAAGAATCATCCCCCTCAGGAGGAAGGAGCAGCAGAGACAGCACAGGATGAACTGACCAAAATCCCAATTCTCCAACTCCCTCTGCCACTAGAGGGGTAAACAGGTGGAGAATTAGTGAGTAAAAATAAGCCCAGGAAGAAGGAAGGGGTGGAGGGGGGAAAGATATTTACAGGATTTGGGATTATTTCTCATTATCCTACTCTGATTTGATTGGTAATAAATTAAACTTATTTCCCTGAGTTAAATCTGGGAGTTTTGCCTGTGATGGTATTTGGTCAGTGATCTCTCCTTGTCCAACCCCCATGCCTTTCATTGTATTTTCTCTCCCCTGTTCAGCTGAGGAAGGAATTGACAGAGCAGCTTTGGTGGGCACCTTGTATTGAGCCAGGGTCAACCCACCACAGGCCTTCAGAGATTCTGGTGTTCTGGAGATGATAAACCTTTTAGATTGTAATATTAATTTCTTGAGTGCAAATTTAGTCTTGAGAAGAGTGAACACTGTGTCACTGTTGAGTTTCTTGACTCAACTAATTTCTGCTCTCAGAAGGAAAAATAGAAGTAGAAATAAGATATGCAGATGAGATATGAATTTTGACCTAGTTTTGATGGATATATGCCCCCTTTCATTATGGTATTTAACACGTTGTTTTGATGTTTGCACTTACCATTAATCATTAGAGGGTCCTTCTCCAGTACTTTATTTTAATTAGGATATTTTACATAATTACATAAAATCTTAGCTCCTTTTAGCTTATTAAGCTGAACAAAATGAAACACCACTGAAGTGAGCAAAAAAACACCTTTTGACTTTACCAGAAACTTTTTATTTTGTATACTGTGTATCCCATTCTGTTTCATCCACTCCCTAATATGACATTTTGATATTTTTGTATTAAGATCACATTGCTAATGATTCTACAAAAACACTAATAACTGCTTAAATTAATCTATCATGAGCAAGCCATGTCAGCCTACTGCTGTTAGAGCACTGAAATTCACAGTTCTTAAATCATAGAACCTCTTTGTCAGAAGGTAAAAAAGAATATCTACCAAAAGCAAATGCAAACTGCTTAGGTTCAACAATTTGTTACAGAGTTATCTGCAGATAAAAAAGAAGTGGGCTCTCTGCTTTGAGATACTATTCTACCTCTTTGTCCCACAAGGCATTCAGGAGTGTTAAAATATAGGTATGCAGTTAAAGAGCACAAGCTAAAATGCATTACATCCTTCTCCCAGTGCTCTCATAGAGAAATAAAGTGGCCTTGATTATCTACAGTTCAATCCTTCTTAGTTTAAGCCTTGGTAATTTCAGCCTACTTTACGTCTCAAAGAAAAAATCCACACTGGGTTTTAATGTACTTAGTTTCTGACATAACCATGACTTTGAAATCTCTGGATGAAATACCTTACATAAGAGGTAATTAATTACTATGCCATTACTCACTTATTCAGAGCATTAAAATGTCTATTGCAACAGAGTAATTCAAGAGAAATTTTGAAGGACAGCAGCTTTTTGCAATGTGTTACAATGTTCAATAGAATTGACTTTTGACCTGTACAAAAGACTAAGACGACTTCTGCCAAAATTTTTTGGCAGCCTGTCAAGACTCACTCATACAATAAGTACAGTGTGTTTTCACATCTATTCATTAAGTCCTACTGTGAGATTGCAGCCCGTGAGGAACCAAGAACAGACATTTTAAACCATTTTGCTCACCATAACCAATTTTTGAAATAACCTGAAAATTATTTTTCCCAGTATTATAGTTCTTATTTTGAGTGAAGCTCATCAGTGAAGACTGAGCAAATCAGTTGACAAAGCAGTTAAATCAGTTAAGTGATTATTAGCATTTCAGTAGATCTCAATAACACCAGTAAATTGGAAAAATTAGCAGGATCTAAAAGATTCTTTGTGTCGTTCTGTTACAAAAGCAGTCACTCCAAAGGCTATTGGTCCTTTGACAAAAAAATCTTTAGTTTTAAAACTCACTGCAGAAACAGCCAAATAACAGAAAGTAGCCACTCAAATGAAATAACATCCTAGTGTTTACTTCTTTAAAAAAATGCAATTTATTCTTTTGGAGGGTTCACTTCTCAGAGTTGCATACTACTGACATTCGTGAAAAGGCTTAATTAGCTTTCACAAAATAAACATAGGGAAATTCTGCTCAACCAATACAAGACTGTTCTTGAAGCTGCTTGAAAGAAACAGCTTTCATCAGGAAACATACCCTTCTTTTTGTCTAAAAAAGAAGTTAATTGCTAAGTTACATGGCGATGCGGACCATAATACATGGTAATATGAACATGTGAATGAACAACTCAATTTCTGCTCGACACTATCCAAGGGGGAAAAAAGGGATAGCTCTTGAAATTTGTATCGAGGCCATACAAAAGGATGCAGCATTTTCATACACTTCCTATTGGGCAACTAGTAGCAAAATTATAGTTTCTTTGGCTGTACAAGCTTTTTTAAGATTCACTAATGACAAAAGTAAATGTACCATCACCCATTGGCCCCATTTAGATCAGTTTCTTTTAGTTTAAGTTACTCACACTCAGTATTTTTTAATTATTCTATCTGCAATATGTCTATTAAGGACAAGAAAACATCTTATCATATAAAGCTGCTTTCAAAAAAAGTCCTTAAAAATAACTGTTGTTCTAAAGAATTATCATACTTTACATTACAGGTAAACTGAGGTAAAGAAGGTGGAAATACTTACCTGATGTCTCTCCACTCGGTTGTTGATTCAGAAATAGAATATCTTTGTTCAATCAGAGTACAATTCCTTCTTAATTCAATTAGTTTATTTTTAAAATGTGCCATTAGGGATACCCTTTCACCTTTTTTCTTTGAAGCTCAAAGCTAAGTGAAGGGAAAAAAAATTTGGACCAAGTTAGAAAGGTGGACTCCAGTCAGACAAGATTTTATTTGTAGCTTGAATAGAAATGGACACAAAACTACAGCATGCTTTGCTGATCAGACTTCATTAACCAGAATTCACCTGCAAGGAAACCCAACATCTGTGATCACAACAAGGTTTGTCTACACTGCTCTCCTATCTTCGCCTGGTGCATGGCTCGTGCTTTTGTGAGCTTATAGGTATTTTTGTAAATCTATTACTACTGCTTCTCTTGATATAGCTGTCTGATAAATAGGATGTAATTGTGGCATTTCATGTCCCTAATTCATAAACTTTAAAATAAGTTGACAAACAGCATACTATAAAAACTAAAACACCAGATTTTTAAGACAGAATCTCAGAAAATAGGAGATTCATTTTGAGAATTTTTTCTAGTATCAGAAGAGATTTTTTTCTTAAACTGGTAAAGTTTACATGAACTTTAGCCCAGAGAATGTGACACAAACTGGTTAGAAACAATTACAAGTGTCAGTTTTATTGCCACACTTAACCCAATTAAAGTTGAAGCAAGGAGAAAGAGAAAAATTATTCCATTAGAAATACAAAATGTCCAAGCCTGGTTATTATTTGCAAATAAAAAATACTATACTACATGTTGAGCCTATGCTGTACAGTACATACAGCTATATAGTGTACAGCAAGGGTTACAGTCAAGTAATTGGGCTCCAGTATCCACCCTTGTAACCAGCTGGGATCCAAGCTGTGATATATTAACCAGTGACACTCTGGAACTGAAACTAGAAGGATCTGCCCACCGAGGGATGTTTTCTTCATGGCAAGAATGTCATGGTAGGAGATGAGAGAGCACATCTAGAAGCCAACTGTTTGCCTTGCTATGCAGTAGCAGCAGTCTATACAGTACAGTGGATGAAATCAGATAAAATATGCCTTTTGTAAAACTTAAATAGAAAACCTCAACTCCAACAAGCCTGGAAATCTGAAAATGAAACACTATCTGGGGTGGTGGCATTACTGATAAGTGTAATCCCGGATGAGCCAGTGACTTATGAAAATTCAGGAACAGTGAGAGGAAAGTACCAGCCAGCAAGTGTAAGTATTGATTGGTCTCTCTTCATGGCATGCAAACTCTCAACTTTTTATTAAATTACCTTTCTGGAAGTGTTACTTGAAAACTACTAATACCAAATGCCCCCTGCCTATCTGATATGCAATATTATATCAACAACATCAATAGGGTGGGAGATGCTTATTAAAATCAGCAGGGAATAACAGGGTTTCCACTGGTTTCACCAGAGCGTAAATCAAGTTCGTTTAATGGGTGTAAATGAGATTAGAAGGAGACCAGCTACACATATGTCAGAAAGGCATATACACAAAGAGAGGTGTTTATTCATAAAACTGTAAATACAATATATGTAAAAGCTGTATCATTGCTTTCCTCCAATTTCTAAGTAATTTTATACATATATAGATACTGGTGTCAGAATAACCAATTAGATGATCTGCTGCGAATTTATCTATGTGGTAGGTCTTTAAATTTTACCCAATTAACTTATTTTAATGAAAAATCTTGTCTGTAACTCACACTTGAATAAAACATAACTTCTGTTGGGCTAAAACTTATCTCCCAGGACAACATCCAATTTTCACTGAAGACATGAAAACTGAAAATCTATCAGTTCTCACATCACTGGGTTCCAGTAGTTAGTTACATCCTTCCTTTAAGATTATTCCTCTAATTTGAATTGTTTTGCTTCAGCTTTGTCCTATGAGCGTTCCTTTATCTGCTGTTTTAAAGACTTTTTTCCTATTACACATTGTATAAGAGATACTTATAAAATGTTGGATTTTTTTATACAAAAGGGAAAAAATCTTTAGCACCATAGACTAAGCAAATTCAATTCTTCAAATCTATGTGTACACTGTAACAAAACTTTCTCAGTCTTAACCCAAGTAGTTCTCAATCTCTGAATAACCCAAATAAGCTAGCAAAGGCTAAAAGAGCAATGAAAACCAGGTCAACCTCACTTTAATTTCAGCTGGCACCCTTTTTTTTTTTCCAAATACACCCCTACAAATTTTAACACTTCTACTTTTAACTTTATTTTCAATTCTGCTGTTCTTGTTCAAGGTAGCTAGCTCAGATTGGCTGACCCTAATCATGAACACTCCTTTTCCTTTACTGTCAGAAATGTACACTGTAGAGCTCTGACAGAGCTTTTAGCTGTTCTTGCTTCCAGCTACTCTACTCTGAACTCTTTCTGACAGGGACAGAAGATGTGACTACACCTTAGCATCACCAGGACACAGCCCAGCCCAACAGTGCCGATGAGCAACATGGAGTGCTGAACTGTAGTCTGGAATAATTGAAACACAGACAAATTCTCCCACTTCTGGCAAGAAGATACTGGTGTCTGGCAGAAGGCCAGAGCAGACAACTGGGAACAGTAAAGTTTCAAATCACTGCAGCTAAATCTACCAGTCTAACTGCTGACTACCCAGGGTGCCACATAGTCCTCATACAAGCTCAGAAGTATGATATGTATTTATTTTCACTGATTAAATGGTCCCATTCCCTCCAACTCATACTTTTTTCATCGGGGAAAAAATAATTAATTAAAAGACAGTTGAAATATACACAGCTGCAGAAACCAGACATGCAGAGAGAAGGCTCTGTTGTTTTAACTCAAGGTCTCAGGTGAAGGAAATGATCATAATTAATGATGACCTCAATTACATTCATATAGTATCTCTGGGGAAACCTCAAGCCATATGTTGAAATCCCTTTAATGTTAATGGGTATTACATGTTCCCCTCTCAAGGCTAAAGAAGATGCCTATGCCTCACGCTTTTCTGTTGGAGGACAGAATGTACCAGAATGATTGTGTGAGAAAGGGAGAAAAAGGACAAAGACATCATGTTGGTTGGAATGAGACATGATTTTCTGCTTCAGATATTTAAAGGAATGCCATGCAAGAAAGAGTTTAGCAATACATGGTCAATGTTTACATGTTACCAATAGGCAGAAAAGCTATTGGAAGTGAAAGAGAAACAGAGCTGAAAATTCAAAAACAGTTAATTAAGGCGTTGTCACTGAGGGAAGTGGCTGTATGGGCTACACACAATGGAAAAGCTCACCACACAGCTAATTGTGTTGGTTTCAGCAGAGTTCCTCCAGGGACAGAGTTGGCCCATGTTGTTACGTGACTCACAGCCACAGTTTGCAGCAATGGACAACACATCCAATTACTCTTCATGGGGAACAATGAGAAATGTTATGCCACAGAAGTCATATTATCCACTCTGAACCCTATATAGCCTACAACAATTAAAAAAATGAAACAGCTAAATACATATCCATTATTTTAGATGATATACCCTATGTACCATATATCCGTATCTTATAGATAATGGAATGTCCTTCCCATTATTAATTTTCTTCACACTTGAAAACCAAAAAGAGCAAACCTGTTGTATTTTTCTAACATCTTAGAAGCTCTGTCAGGACATTAAGGAAGATTTATTTAATTTGGTCCTCAACAGCTTGTTTCTTTTCCCGTGACAAAAATACAATTTCTCTTTCAAGCATTTCCCCACACATTTTTGTTGTGGCCTTCATTCTTGGCCAGCTGCATCTCTTACAAATCCTTAGGACTGCCTTCACTGTCAAGGATTAGATAGTACCCTTAACCCACAGTCAAGGACACTGTGTCACTTACAAGACTTTTTTTCTAAATCAGACACCTTTGATCTTAAGCAACACTTATCAGCTCACATGTCAGCAGAAACGCAATGCATATTTTATAAAAGGCCCATAGCAGATAATCTCCCCCGGTAAATGCAGCCCAGAAAACTAGCTTACCCTAAGTAGTATGGAGTATGCAATCAAAAGGAGAGAAAGAGCCAAAAAAAAAAAAAAAAGGGAGGAAGACAATAGGACAACAATATATTGCCAATATTAAAGCATAAAATTAAACAGTTTGCAAAATGAGGATGTACTGACAACATGTCCAAAAGGTACCAGTTTAGGTTAGACTCCTTTCAGGGGATTTGAATACCAAATACTCTTGTCAGGAACTGAAAATTACGTAGGTTCCTTTTGTGGCTCTGAAAATCTTTTCCATCAAATGTAAGGCATATTCTATTATCATTCTTAAAAGAAAATTGACTTCTTTTTTTTTTTCTGGTGATAGAAATGGGCCTATTAGTACATTTCCAAAACATATGTTGCCTGTCATCCTCCTACTTCTTGCACACTTTTGTAGAGCCCATTTGCATTGTCTGGGAGGGAAAAACTTCCCAGGTTTTAGAAAATGCCTATTCCTTTCTCGAGTGGTATTTCTGATACCTGTATCTGTGTTCATTTTCTTTTCCCTCACATGCAAGACCAGAAAAAAAATCTTGACAGTCTACAACACAACTCTTTCAAAGAGGTGCTTGGAGCCCTCATTTCTTGCCCAGTTTTGCCACCAAGAACTGCCTCATCTGAAGGCAAGATACAAGTGGGAGTAGGGATATCTGAGCTATGCCAACCTCCCCAGACAAATCCCAGACTAAGGAGCTGGTCCCTATCTCCCCTCTTATATGCTGTTTGTTTTTCTTCTTTCATTATCTCACAGCTGGGGATGAAGTTCAAGCACATCCGGCAAGTAGCTATTGTTCTGTAAAGGAAGGTATTTCCTTTTTTAAATAGCATTGTAAAACTGCATGATGACTTTGCATCAAAAAAGAAAGGTTTAGAATGAAAAATTCTATCTGCCAGATGATTTATTATTGCCTCAGAAGACATTTGGCCATCTCATCTGTACACAATGACACTATTTCTTGAAACAAGATAACCTTCAGTTTTATTTCAGCTTTCCTGTTGTTCAAAGCCTATATATTATATGTGTGCATATGGATGGACAAATAAGTTCTAATTTCTCTTCATTTTAGTTTAATACAACTCTTCTGCCTCCTTACTTATGGTGTAAGGTGTAACGGTGCTCTTCATTTTGTACTAGTAGTCTTTTTCTCACCTGCCCCAGATTTAATTCATCTTTCTTGAACATGAAATTCTCTTTTATTCTCTTCTATGAAAGTAGTACTTATGTACATACAAAAAGATAGTCAAGAGATAGGTAAAGGATTAGAAAGTTATACCATCCCCTATAATACTATGCAATGCTTTGAGAACAGCTAATGAGCTTCTCCTCCCAACAAGAAGCTGGATAAGTTATTAGTCATAGATCAAAATTAAAAACTCTTGACAATATTTAGAAAGGAGAAAAGGAGCAGTCAATGTATGTATTTTCAAAAAGATTGATATGGTTTTGGTATCATGGATAGCTGAAAAATGGGAGACAGTTGAGCATCAGGTCTCATTACTACAGTTTAATTGAGTTCTGGCTTTGTTCATGCAACATGTGGTCATCATAGTGGGCTCATAAAAAAATTATGCAAAGAACACATTGCCTGCCTCTTAGTTACATAACTTACATCAACAAGTGGAACTAAATATTAAAATGGTAAATATGACACACAAGCCCTGGTTTCAAATAGAATTGCTGTCATAAAGTCAGTCACCTCAAGAAAGAACAGATGGATGTTTGTTAGTAGACTCTCATGATGCCTAAAGGTTTGGTGTGTATTTTGTAGATTTTAGAGTTTTAGAAGTATAGGTTTTCTTCCTCACATATTAAATGGTGTTAGAAGTTACTAGAGTGATTTTCTCACATATTCTCAGGCTTTCTGGAGGTCATGATGTTTTTCAGAGACACCTGCAAGATAACTTGAAGTCAAAACAATAGAAGAGTCCAGAAACCCTTGGAGGTGGTCCAGGGGGGTAGTCTAGAACCCCGATGGGTGGACCACCGAGAGAATTAGAAATGATGATTGGTTATAGATATCTAGTATGTTAATTGTTAGGAAGAGTATAAAAACTCTAACTTTACTGAGGGCGGGGTTCTTCGGGGATTTTTGGATGCAGAGATCCTTGTTGAAACAACACGCGTTTTGTAGGCTCAGCGGAGGCCCAAAGCCTCCGAGCTCCCAATAAAGGTATTGTCTGTCTTTCTCCATTAATGCTTTGTCTGAGTGCCTATCTTCCAGGATTTTAGGCATCACTTGGATAATCATTAGAATGGAGAATGGATCCACTGCTGCAATAAATGAAAAATAACATGCTTGCTGAAATCAAAAGTATTGGTTTTTTCACAGAACGTATTGGAATTAAGACTTCTAAAGTATATGAATTCTAAAGTCCTAAAGGCAACCAAAAATTGAAGAGAACAGCATAATGTATGCTAATGACTAAACAATGCAACCATTTTTCTGGAACAACCTTCAGCTACAAACACCAACTATTTTCAAAGGAGGGTGTAATGTAGTTTTCTACATTCCACCTTAAGATAAGCAGCAAAAATTAAAGATGTTATGAAGCAATGACTTTCATTACAGACTACTCAAGGCGACCAGCAACTATTCAGAATCAAGTTCCATTCCAGCAGAACTGCTATATAGTTTTGTAATTCTGATCACTTTCTGTCTGCCATGGGGAATGCATGATGGATTAACATTTATCTATTCACCTAAACTTTTGAAACTGAACCAGACAATGTCTCCTTGAAACCCTGGAGACTAACATGAAAAGTTAGTTCTTTCTGCATGTGAATTTTGGAGTACATTTGGAATGATAGGACTCATAAGGCAGAGAATAATGAGTCATACTCTAACTACATACAGGACAGCAATAAGTAGAGGACCACAAGGATCTATTCTGGATGTTTAGTGTCCTTATCAATGAGCTGGAGGAAATGCTGGAGTATAATGACATCAAGTTTACAGATTACACTGAACTGAGGGGCAGTCAATACACTTGGGCATAATGCTGTGCAATGTGCTCTAGGATGATCCTGCTTGAGCAGAGAGGTTAGAGCAGATGACCCACTGTGGTCCATTCCAACCATACCCATTCTGTCATTCTGTGAAAATCATGGCTGCCATTCAGTGAGACACACATAGACTGGAAGAATGAGCTTCAAGGTCTTTTCCACAAGAACAGACCTCCATCTGGAAAGAAGCAGCCCACTTCAAGGCTTCTGAATGGAGAGCAGTGCTTCAGAAAAGGCCCTGGGTGTCCTGGTACACAGTGAGTTTAACATGAGTCCATGGTGCTCCCTGGCAGCAAAACAGGGCAACAGCATCCTGGACTATATTAGAAGAACACAGTCAGTAATCACAGATAATATTTATTCCAGTCTACTTGGCACTCATTAGGTGGCATTATCTACTGTGTCTTGTTTTGGTTTCTCCTGTACAAGAAAGACATTGATAAACTGGGGGAAGTTTAGCACAGGGCCACTCAACTGGTCAAGGGCTGAAGCACTTATCCTGGAAGAAGGGGATGCAGGACTGGAGCTTTTCCAGCCTGAAGAAGAGATGCCTTTTGTGGAGATATACCTGCAGCCCACCACTACTCACAGAGAGGTTATCAAGAAGATGAAACCAGGTTGTTGCAGTGGTGTGTGGTGGCAGATGAGAGACAGGGATTATAGAATGAAACAAAAGACGTCCAGACTGGATACAAGAGGAATAATTTTCACCATGAAGACAGTCAAACAATAGAGCAGGTTGCCCAGATAGGCTATGCAGTCTACATAGAATCATAGAATAATAGAATGGTTTGGGTTGGAAAGGACCTTAAGGATAATCTAGTTCCAACCACTCTGCCATGCACAGGGACAACCCCTAGTAGATCAGGTTGTTCCTATCTCCAGTCAACCTGGCCTTGAACACTTCCAGGGATGAAGCATCCACAATATCTCTGGGCAATCTGTTCAAGTGCCTCACCACCCTCACAGTAAAGAATTTCTTCCTAATATCTAATCTAAACCTACTCTCTTTCAGTTTGAAGCTGTTCTTCCTTGTCCTGACACTACAAACTCGTTTAAAAAGTCCCTCTTCATCTTTCTTATAGGTTCCCTTCAGGAGAAGGCCACAATTAGGTCATCCCTAAACTTTTCTTTTCTAGGTTGAACAAACCAATTCTCTTAGTCTTTCCTCACAGGAGAGGTGCTTCATCCCTATAATCAAATTGGTGAGCCTCCTTTGGATTTGTTCCAACAGATCCTTGGAGATTTTCAAGACCTGAATGTATAAAGCACTAAGCAACCTGGTCTGATCTCACATGTGGCCCTGTTCGGATGAAATGTGAAGTCTCTTCTGATCTGGAGTATTCTGTGACCCCATTATCCCTTATAAACCATACATTATTTCATGTCTTTTTCCTGGAACTTTCCACAAAGACAGGTGAGAGGAGAAGTGTATGACACAAGTATCTTCTTTCATAAAGTTTGTTTCCTCTGTCTTCTCAGATCACTAATTTTAAAATATAATATCTCAATCTACAGATTAAAACAATTCAGAAGAGAAGAAAGAGGCACTGCAAAAATAACCAGATCTCTGTTTTATTTTGATTTGGACGTAGGGGCTGCATCTTTACTAATAACTAAAATCAGCTAAAGAACATTGTCTCTGAGACTAAGCACTGTGTCCTGGCTCAAACACACATGCTTCTCTTCCAAGACAGAGTAGCTACATCCAAATGTTCTACTCAAAAATCTCTACAGTCCTATACTGTGTTCACACATTATCTACAAGAATGCTAAATAGCATGGAAAAAACACACGCCAGGAATTGTGCTAACTAAGCAGAGCCTCAGACCAGTACTAAATCTGGTGCCATGGTCCCATTCTATTTACTCATCAGATCTCTCCAATAGCATCATTCACATATTTATTCACCTAGACTTCAAGGATTCAGCAATGAAGAAGGGGAAGCTAAGATCAGGTGAAAAAAAAGAAAAAGAAACCAAACATAGAGAAATCATAAATAGAGTCTTAAAGGATTATCGTGTCAGTATCACATTTTCTATTCAGTTACAGCTTTTAATAGTTTCATAACACTGTGGGAACTATTACTAAAGAATGGTTCATTCAGTTAATTTCATTATTATGATATATAGGTTTCTTCTTAAGTTTACACCTCTGGAATACTTCCACAGTCTATTTGCCTCCTCTGTTACACTCTACATTGGGCCCTGTGAAATAATCTCCAAAATTTTTCCATAGTATGTCCACCAGTACTCAGTTGCCACTAGATCAGTAATCCCATAGCCTGTACATTGTGCATATGTGAGTCTTTCTTTACATAACTCAACATACCCTTGTAACAGTCAGGCAGTTTTACAGAGCCTTTAACACCAAATGTGCAAAAGTATCAACTCTGTCCACTCATTTCACCGTAATGAGGTGTCAATGAAAATATAACATGCAACTGGAATCAAAGAACTTTGTACAGCTCCTAAGGATCTCTTAAAGCAAATATAATTGGCAGGAATTTTCAGTGGTATAATCTTTAACAAATACTTTAACTTCAAACACTAACCTTTCAAGCTCCACATGACAGGTGTCTTTTTAGGCAACCCCAGTGTTCTGGTACAGGAGAAACAAGGATGGTGAGGTGCTGTTAGGGAACTCTTGACTTTATGTTGCTTTCTGAGATGTCACACTGAAATGCCTTAGAAATAGAGACAGAAGAAGCAACAACTAAATATTATTGTGCGTCTTATGCACATAATCCATAAAAGCACAAGGAAAACAATAAACTGCCCTGGATGCTGAATTAATCAGGAATGGTTCAGATGTGACACATGCATGTAGTAAGTGCTCTAGTGGCTCAGAGGAATTCGGGACCTTGCTCGTGAGGGAATCACCACTGTTAGATGTATCAGGATCATCTACTGAAAACCTCTAGCAGCCATTTCATGACACTGTGTCATGCTTAGAGGAGCTTGGCTCACCTGAAAGCATTAAGGGGAAACGAAAAGCTAAGAAAAGAGCTGTCCCAGATCACCACTGCACTGGTAAGGTGCCTGGAAGCTCAGAACAGTTCAAGTATATACCCTTATTTCAATAGAGAATACATGGAAGTGTCATTATAATTCCCAAAATAATATTATTCACATATTAATATTAATGTACCAGAGATTTTCCTTTAACAAATACTCATCATGAAGTGTGATAAAGCTCACCACTGAACAGGGACCTTTGCAAAAGCACTACCATGGCATAGGCCTAGAAGCCTACATGCCCATATCTCATGGTACTAAAAATGTGCTGGACACAGCCTCTGCTGGACATCACTGTAGTCTCTTACTCCAATATCAACATCTTTGTGAGTCTTACTTAGTATTTCTTCTAGGGAATGGAGTAAACTTTTTGCTAAGTCTCCACACTTCAAAAGAATGGTGTATTTCATAGGGCCAGGCTTGTGTGACTCTCTGGACCTTTTGTTCTGACTGAAAGAGTAATTACTGACAGACTATAGAGACAGTCTATTTAATTCGGGCAGAACTGTCAGAGCGATGACTGCACTTCATTTTATAGCTGAGGAATTATAAAAATACCCTATACCAACAGAGCACATCCAGCATGATTGTAACTATGCCAAGAAAGCTCTTTTTTTGTATCACAACACAAGCCCCACATATCTGTGAAATTAACTCGCTTCTATTCTTGGAATAACATTTACACTAACAGTTCCAGTTGCCCCCAGAGATTACACAATTTCAGAGTCTTAGCTGACATAGTTATGTCACTAGATGTATTTACTGGAGACATATTCTGAGATGTGCAGACAATTATCTAGGGGGAAAAAAAGAGAACTGAGAGTTCAATGTAGGGTAATCCAGACAAGGAGACCATGAAGAACACAAAAAATTAGAGAATAAATTGCCTAACACAACCAAAAAAATGCTCACTGAGGTTCTAGTTCTGCAAGGTGTTGGACTCTATTTTGGAGAGCTTAGTCTTAAATCTCCTTAAGTTATGGGAGTCATGGGATTCAGCACCTTAAAGTATTAAACCTACATATTCAGAATTCTTACCTCAGAAGATTTTATACCGTTCTCATTACATTTATTTTCCTAAGTTACCATAAATTTACCGTCAATAAACACTGGAGTAAGTGTTCTAGAGAGGGAAATCATGAATACTAAGTGAGCTATCAGACTGCAAAACCTGCCCTAAAAGCATGAATGCAAAGCTATTCATTTACTGGTTTGGATATAAATAATAATCAGATTAAGCATCGAAGTACATGCAGGATCAAAACAATATAATGACAGGCTATCAAAATAATCACAGCCTTCCAAAGCTACCTCCTAGACTGGAACAGAGAAATCAAAAGAATGAATAAATGTAAGTGGGTTTAGTCGTTGCACTGTGCTTTAATCCAAATAAAAGCACCATACTTATAAGAGAATTAGCCTTGGTCATGAAGATTTACAGTAGCCAGGAAATTTTTTCATATATGAGGAGGGATCTTTACAGCTGAAAACAATTATTTCATGTGAGGCTAATAATCGTGCAGAAGTCAAAAGCAGGCCAGATGGAAGGAAAGGCCAAAACTAAGGAATATTTAAAGGTTAGTGAGAAGGTGTCCTATGTCTTTAATGTCTTCAGGACTGGCATGGTTCACAGCTACTTGGGCAGGTATGTCTTAAAATCAAAAAAAGTATAGAAGAGAAAAACACACTGATTTTATTACCTTCATGAGCAAAATATATAAAGATTTCTGTTTGAATGGACTCTACTCTGTAAGAACACAGAAAAACAATAGAAAAACAATAGTTCTATAAATGTCCATGAAATATTTAAAATAAATAAAAAATAAAAAATAAAAAATAAAAATAAAAAAAAAAAGTAAGGAGGGAAATGTCATGTTCGCAATTCCTAAATAATACAGAGAACAGGTGAATTCAGGTTTACGTTTCTACAGTTTTCATGAGTCTTTTCGCCTTTCTGTTTCCCCTTGCCTGTCCATAATCTGGGAAACCTAGACCAAAATGATGATCTGCAGGAGCTGTCTTCAACTTCATTAGATGAACAGAAGGTAGCAAGTATCTCTTGGAAATTAATCACATCATTCTCCTCTGAAAGCTTTGTGTGCTAAACTGACTTTCTTTGATAAGTCAATTTATAGCCCATCAGAGATTGTGTAGAGTTATCAATTAATTAATAATTAATAATTAAGCAGGAAGTCAAATGCCTGCCAAATTCAGAAAGAGGAGTTTATTAATCAGATTACGTAATTATTAATTTAGCAGGAAAACAAAGTGATTAGTAGAATAATTAAGGAAGACAAAGCAACTGATATTATTATTATTGAGGTAAGAAGTAGTGGTGAAATAAGATATATAGGGTCAGAAAATTACACCAGAATTCTCAGAGTATCGCTCCTAATTTCATAATTTCACTAATGTATTTGGTACTAAAAGGAATGAGAGAGAAATGTGCCAATGAAATTTGGTGACATGTCAGGAGAAGTTTGCCTATGCAAAAAAATATCAGAAAGGCATAAAGGAAGAACTGAATTGTATTGAACACTAGAGCAGGAAATATGGGATTAAGCACACCACAAAAAGACGCAAGGTTATACAGGTCACAGCCAGTAAGAATTCATTGAAAGCTAGTAAATCTTATATTTGAACTACATAAGAAAGAAAAAGACCTGAGTATTATATATAATCATTGGAGGACTGTGAGACCCTGGCATTATTTGGATATGACAGCAGACAAACGTGGAATGTGTAGGACAGGCATTTCCAAGAGAAAACTGAGGAAAAAATTAAGAGCTGCAATACAGTGTCAGGGTCAGTGACACTCTACCATCCATGGTCAAGCTACTGATTTTTTATATTTCATTTATATATATTTGTAATATTAAAGTTCAAGTATAAAAATCTAGTAAAATGTCAGCCTGTGTCAACCTGTCCCCCAGCACTTGCCACCACAGGAGCTTGTGTGGTGAGTCATGCGTAGAGTAGATTGAAATGCGGAGCTGCTGAGCTGAGGAAAGGGAAGCAGCATTATGAGAACAGTGTTTTTATTTCTGCATATCTGTATAGATAAAGGGAATTGCATTTTACCAATTATATGACTATAGCCTACCAAATGAATCTCCCGAGAAGCCACTCTGCTACACTGTTCTTTTGTTCTTCTGCATGAGGATTCAAAACACAAAGTCACTATTTGCACAGACCCTAATGCATATAGCAAAATAGAACAGCAGCTTTGTAATAAGTATTGAATATTCTGTTGATTTCAACACACTCAGCATTGAACACTTAAGGTTACCAGGTAGAAAAACAGTGAAGGTCTGATAGAATCAGGAAGCTGGGGATCTTTTTCACTTTTCTTGGAAAGAACTGTGGGGGTAAATAAATGGAAAATAACATTTCTCTCTTCTCTGGGCCTGATTTTATGTCTATAGTGATAATGGATCCTTTGCAAATAAATTGAAAAATACTATGTTTCAAAAGTATTTGAAAAATAATTGTTTATCATATTTTTAAAATAGAGCTACTCTTTAATTACAAGTATGAATATCCCTGTAATTTTCTTAAAGTTTCCCAGAACCTGGAACTTCAGTTTGAATCTCCAGAGGAGTCTAGCTAGAGAACTACTGGCAGAACACAGGGCATGCTATGTCTAAGTGAACAACGTAACCCACCTTTATCGATTTACATTTGTATATAAAGGTCGGTCTCTATCTCACTTGAAGCTTTAACTTCAGAGTTTAAACTCTGTCACTCATGAAATATCAGGCCAGCAACCTAGATCACAGTTCTAATTCTCCAAGTTGACACAGAAGACTTAAGATTCAGATTCTGAGACATATCATCCAAATAAATTGTGTCATAATACAAAAAGCAAATGTAAAAGTCTGAGTATCTGTGTACAGAGTTAAGTGTTGTCTACCAAAAGGAGACTGGTTGTCAAGAAATCCTATTGGATTCGTAACATATTTCTTAGCAGGATGCTAGCCCAGACTCAACTTAGGCCACCAATATAAGATAACAAAGTTTAGTAAGAGAAAAGATACTCCTTTCTGTCATGTAGGTCTCCTGGGTGAAGAAGAAAAGCCATAAACGAATAGCAGGAGAAATCTGTGCTCTCAGTTTAAATGCAAAATCTCAAAGTTCTATGAGTGAGGATGTATTATCTTTTATTTTAGTTTTGCAAAACTTCTATAAGGACATGAATATAGGTAATGAACATATTTGTTAAAAATACTGTCCTTTTCACCATGCTTAATTTTGCAACATTTCAAGGTTTGTTAGTTCAGATCTGGGCAAGACTTTTTGAAAGCTTCTCATGATAAGTCCTTGTAGGACTGAGAAATTAATGTGTTTGAGTTTGGCCTTTTTTTTACAGTGTCCTTTGGAGGGAAATTATGGAATTTTTGGATCTGACCCAGGGTTTTTCGCTAGTGAAATCTAGTAGGCTACATAACCACTAGAGATTTTTAAATGCCTTCACTCTAAACAGGTGACCTTAGCACTGTATACTCTCTGTCTCACATAAAAGGAGACAGTTTTTCAATTTTATATTTACTGGTCTCTCAAACCAATTCTATTGATTAAAATTACTAAGAAAACAATGATAATACAATTACAGACTAATTGCAGTCAAATTTTGTGTTGGAAGAGACATTTACTTCAGTAGACGTAATACAAATAGATTTTAAGGTCAGTTGTGGGGTTTTTTGTTATACCGCTTCCCACAAAATTCTATTTTTTTCCAAACACACAACACTCCAGTGCATGGTCTGGGTCTTCTCATTTTCTTTTCCATTCAGATTAATGTTCTTATATTTATTAGACAGAAAATGAATGAAGAGTGAATATGAAGGAAGACTACAGATCCATGAATAGTGCAGAGAAAGTGAAGGAGAACCACCTTTTACGCTTCAGCATAAGGCAAGATACTCAAGGACAAGCAAATAAATGGAATTATGTTTTTATCATGTGTCACCCATACTTCATAGTGAAACTTACTGCCATAGAACTTTGTGGAAAATTAATATTGACAAGTGTTATAAAAAAAGGTAGGACAATTTCATGAATAGTATGTCTACTGGTGGCTGTTCAAAAAAACTGTAGCTGCCAGCTCTCCCTGCTTGCCAAAAATGGCCAGGCCAAAGGAAAAGTGAATGCACATTTGTCTTATTCCTCAAATTTTTCCCTAAGCATCCACTATGCAACACATCTAAGGACAAGATTGTAGACTTTTAGAGTTTTTAGATATGTGCATGCCCAAGTTGCTCCTTTTCTTTCTACAAAATAGACATTAAGGTAAATGTTAAAAATGGAAATGTCAGAATTGATTTTCATACCTTGGAATAACTAGTTTGCAGGAATTGGAAACTAATTCAATAAAAATTTAGAAAACATTTTTACTGGCAGGAAATCACCTGTCCAAGAACTGCTTTAGGGAGACAATCCTCATGGCCAACTACTTTTTTATTAAAAACAAATGTTCTCTGGTATTGAAAGCATTTCATTACACAGCTCATACACCTTATCTAGAGGTAATTTCTAACAGATTCCCACTTGCTCTGCAAACATAAGTTTCTAGGCACTCGCTTACTCCAGGAGGAATTTCGTAAGTGAACTAAAATCTGTTCAAAGTTCATTTTTCTATCACTTTACACCCCAGACAACTGATACAGACTCTGATGAAGTTTAATGCAGACTGCTTACAGTGAGTTGTATCTCTTTTCACATACACGTAAAATGCATCAATATCTCTGTTTTAAAGGAAAAAAATGTAATTTAAGGTCCAAAGATTATGAACTGTTTCATTCCTCAGTAAGTTATGCACATTAAAAAAAAAAAGAGTTAGTATAATGTGGCATTTAGTGCTTGCCTCTGGTATTTCTAAAAACAACAGGTTACTTCAGCAGCCAAGTGCATATTATTTCTAAAAATATGTATCTATAATCTAGTACTGATAAATATAAAATGCTGAAGAATGGATTATGGCTGCCCTGCTGCAGTTCTGTGATTTGAAAGGTCAGCAGAAAGCTCCAGAAGTTTCTTGGGAAATTGAGCACCATAACATGCTTCCTGCATTTCTTTGGCAGAGGGCTTTGGCCAAGCATACTGAAAGAAAAGCAAACTAAACCAAACTCTCTTCATACAAAAGCTGTAGCTGAGAGATAGAGATCTACACAAGCACAAATTACTGCTAATCAGAAGTCATTTTAAAACCTCAAAATGCATCCCTTGCAGAATTCAGTATCTTATTTTACGCAAGGAAATAATTTCCTATCTATTGCTAACTCAAAAATAAGAGTCACTGGGCTTAAACAGCTCATGAGGTCAAAACAAGCTGGTCTTAGAACAACTCCAGAAACTGTGAGTTACTTTCAAGTAGAAGGCTTTTGGTGATCCTACTCCAAATATTAACAGAAATGTTTAAATCCATAGTCATATGGGAATATTCTATTCCTGCACTTATGTTGTTCAAATACAAATTTGTAATTTCACAGTTTAAAGGCAAAAATATATGCTATTTTTTTTCTTAAGGGATATCTGACCTATCATCAGAAATCTATATTGCAAGTGTATCTGGAAATTCTCAGTACCCAACCATTTCCATTAGAGCTGATATTTAGAAGATAGTTGAAAAACAAGACAAATAACTCATGTACATAATCATGGATTAAGGAGCATGGCTTTGATCCCTAATGGGAGGTTATCTTTGCAGTCAAAAACCTGAAAACATTTCTTGTTTCTTTTTCTTTTCCCACAATTAAACTTGAATTCGCAGCACATTACTTCAGGGCTCACCTTGCAGCTGATACATTCACACCTGATGCTAAAAGGGGTCTAAACCAAAAGGTTTGGCTCTACATGTGGCCTCAATGTTTTAAAGACACATCTTGGACTGGTTTTACACAGACAGACAATCCCAACAGCACACCTACATCATGAAACAGAGTGCAGCACAGTGATCCCTAAACAAGCAGAAATTCAAGACATCAGTTCATGAAAAAGGGGAAAGCATAAACACCAAAGTTACTTGGATTATGAGCTTTGCATGCTGCCAGAAGTAGAGTCACCCCACCAGGCCTCTCAGCAGTTTTCTGTCCAGAATTAACAAGAGCCAGTTTTGCACCCACAAATGAAAGAAAACATGATTGAAGTCAAACAGAAAATTGCAGTTCAGGTTTCTCCTGCCAGTATTAAACCCTCAAATTTCTAAACCACACTGTTGCTACTGTCTGGTGTTTTTGAAGCATTCCTTTTCACAAAAAATAAGCTGTGCAGTGTCATAGAACAAACCCATTCACTTAAGAGTTGGATTTGATGATCCTTGTGGGTCCCTTCCAACTCAGAATATTCTCTGTGTGTGATTGTGTGAAACCAACAGCCCAGAGACCCCTCTACAATGTTTAACTAGATTAGAAACAGCTACCTCATCAAAAAAATCTGAACTTGTCAGTATGTTCCAAAGACATTTAGGACATGATATCTATCAGCCGCACCAAAAGAATTTAGAATTGTGATGCTTTAAATAAGCAAAGGGGCTGAAATACACAAAATAACCACCTGCACAGACCATACCCAAAAGCTAGAGAAATGAATGGTGAACTAAAAGAGATACTGCCCACAAGGAAGAAAGAAATTTTAGTTCTCTAGGCCATGTACTACTGAAAAAAGCAGGCATGTTTTAAGAGGTTAGCTCCAAGAGGGGCAACTCTGTCTGAGGGTTTCCACCTGGAAGGAGGTGCCCAACTCTGATTAATTAGTCAGAGGACCAAATGAATAACATATTTTGGGTTACCAGTTTTTGCAAATCTTTCCTTCTATTAGTGGCTTCTATTGGTGTCACTCTGTGGTATCTAGCTCCTCCTGTGTAATTATGAGGACTCCACATGTTTAATTCACAGCCATGGATTTGGTGGCTGAAGGGTGTACCTGCTCCACACAGTGGAGATAATCCACTGATAGCACTGTGGTCTCCAAAGTTCCTGACACGTCTCAGAAGGCAGGAAAGCACAGTGCAATCTTCCCGTAGAAAGAGCAGTCACAATAACACTGAGCGAATATCATCCAAGCTAAAAACCCTGCCTCTCGGCATATATCATAAACTCAAATGCAGCATAAGGGTGATATAACTTCACGCTGAAGTTGCCCAACACAACTGGTTGTGTTTGGAATGCAGAGATGTTTGTTTCCCCTCTCTCCTTCACAGCAACTCAAACAAATCCAGTGAACTACAAAGCAGTCAGAAAAAGAAACTGCAAAGCAAAAACAAAGAGGTGGAGCAAAGAAAGAGAGAGGAATATGTTAAACAGGTTTTGTCATTTTTGGAATCAACATGGGACCACTGGAAGCCTTTGCATTGGCCACAGAGACCCTTCAAACAGACTGCCTGAATATCCTTGAAGTCAAGCTCTCAGCACTTCTCAACATTCAAGTCTATAGTAAATTTCTACATCAATGTATTTAAAAAAAAAAAATTAAGTGGGAAAGCCTCCACCATCTCCATGTCAATTTTAATGAAATGCAGATTGGCACAGTTATCACATAAAACCATAAACAGAGACAAATTATGTATAAACAGCACAACTAAAGGTGGATTGAAGTGTTAAAGATCAGGACTGGTAATATGTAATTAGTCATGATTAAATCACTTAAGACTAACTGTTGTTGCATAGTCTCAGAGGAATGGGCTGTAATTTTGTAGTTCATTGGTATTTATGCCACTAAATAGTTCCAAGAATTTCAGTTTTGGCTGTGAGTTTTTATCAATAGTTACTGTTTCTGCAATAACACAATTCATTTCAAGCATTATGTTTGGTCCAAACCATCAAAGGAACAGCTGCCCTCTCAAGTAATTAAACGAAGAGCTCAGTTTAAAGTGTATCTTCTGGGGTCCTTGAAATGTATCTAATATCTAATTATGTATAAATAACTATCAATAATCATTAATTATGGGGGGAGGGGAATACTTCTAGATAAGCTTTTAGCATTTGTAGTGTAATGGAACTTCCCTTAGAAAAACTACTATACGTAGCAGTTAGAGTAGTTAAAGATGTTTAATATTCTAGTCTTCTGTGTTATTGCATCATCTAAGCAAGTTAAAAAATATAAAAATGAAATGGCAGAGCTCTCTGGAATTTTTGTTTGTTTGTTTTAATGAATATAGTTTTAACATTCTTTATATCTTTACTTCCTAAGCACAATTTCAGTTCCTGACAAAACCTGAGAAACATTTGTAGTCAATGAAAAGGAAAAGCAACATTTGAAAAAACAAATAGAAATTGGAATTAAGGCAATGATTTTACATAGTAACTCATAATGAGTACTGCATTATTTATTTATTTTTTTCTTCCCAGTGCAAAACATTCTGCCTGTAAAAATCAGGTGGCTCAGGCATCACAAGTGATATTCCCAAAAATTGCAGGAAAAAAGTTACTTTGTATTGTTAGTCTCAAATGATAGCCAAAATAAATTTTGAATATAAACAAAGAATGGAAGTTCTAAAAGGGAAAGAGAAATGTACATATGCAGCAGAAATCAACAGAGGATTTTTGACAGTCAGGTAATATTTTCTTCTGAGCATAAAAAATATTTTCCTGAAAAATAGTTCTTCTATCTCAAATTTTTCATCATGCTTTTATTTTAAAGCTTGCAGTGTAAGACGCTAAAGAGGATATTTATCTTACAATGTTATTGTATATACTTTTTTTGCTATGTGATCCACTTTCAAAAAAAAATCCAAAACAAAAAAAAGTTTCACTATACGCATTCAATGTATATTAATAGTAATTATCATATATATCATATACAGAGGAATAGCTGTATTCTCTGTCTGAAGTGCTGAGAAAATGGAACCATTTACACATCTGAAAAGTCACAAGCTATTCCCACTGTGGATCATGGAAGGAAGTGGCTAATTCATGTAACTAGACTAGATAAACTTACCAGTGGATTTTTCTTCTGGTACACCTGTAGGGATTGAAATACTATTCTAGCATCCATTAAGACAGAAAAGGGAAAATCCCACTTTTTGTTTGCATTCATAGTAAGACAACTGCAGAATTTGATTTATACTCTAAAAACAGTCTTAGCAACCCAAATGAATAAAATATACATTTCTCAGAAAAACTCACCTTAGATTCTGCAGAACAGTTATGCTATATGGGAGAAAATCCATATTTCCTTTAGCGAGGAAGATCAGCTTCCACCACTGATCTCACAAAACTCCAGCTGGACCCATCTAAGGAAGGGACCTACAGATCTGAAGTGTAACACAGGATATTTGACAGCTGAAGTGTCTTTAGTTTTTCATCTCAAGTATTTAATTACAGAACTTCCTTTTCATGGAAGTGTGCTGTTGGTATGTTTTATTTTCAGGGCATTTTCTTTCCTCTTATTCAGTGCAAATGTGATGAAGAAATTACCAAAATCAACTAAGAACAGCACCAGAAATGCCTGCTGTCCTTTCAGATAGAAGGAATGTAACAATTTGAATTCCATTTTTCTGCTTAAATTCTGTCTATGGCTCAAATCAAAGTGTGGATCTCTGCTGTACTCAAGGGAATGCAGGAACAGCCAAATTCACTGTGTGCTTCCGAGCACATTCACCCTCCAGCTCGTCCAGATGCTTTCTCACAGCTGACAAGTAGTCTGCATTGTGGGGGCACCACATCATCTAGATGGGCTTTTAGGATCAGACCTAAGGCTTCACCAACTGCGAGAAAAACAAGTCCGGTCCCAAGAAGCACCTCTGAAAGGCCAGGTGGGTCTTCTTTGCCGGTCCCTCAAAGTGTCCCACACAGAAAGGGATACTTCAATTACAAAGCTAGTACTTCTCATAGTCACACTCAGAAAACATCTCCTCAAGGAGTTTTTGTCCTCTTCATCCTTGCCCTCTTGACATACCCTTTTCCAGCATGCTATTACTCCTTCTCCAAAGCTCTTTTTTTCAAATAACTGCACAAATCTGAGAAGTTGTCAGTGCCAGTTTATATCCATTTCTTCTCAATGATTCTGTTCAGTTATGTCCATAATTTAGTAAGGTAATTAACCCCATTTCATAGTAAAGTTATATGCTCAAGAGAGTGTACATTGTTGGCCCAAAGGCCAACAGTAAAAAGCAATGGTATGTTTATTCATGTCCGAGTTTCCTGCCATTTTTTATTCTATTTTAAAGCATATACACAAAATCACTTACAGATCCATATTCAAGGTCACTGAATTGTGATGAAAATGTGCTTTTTTTGTTGCTTGAATTTCCCAGAGTCTTTGAAATATGCTGTTGTTCACTGGATCTTGGGACTGGATTTTGCTTTTCACTACTGTTCACTGTTTATGTAAACATCTTTCCAACATATTTCCATTGTTGCTTTTCATCTGCTTCAGACTGCTAGGTTTCTGCTATGTCTATAATAAAAAAAAAAAACAACCAAAAACAAAAACAAACCCAAAACAAAACAAAAAAAAAAAAAGAGAGAGATAAAGTCAATATTTTTTTTCAGTCCACATGGCATCTCAGAAAACAAATTGTAGTACTGCACATTATAAGATGTGCAGGTAATGATGTATTCACCCTGTCAAACTCTTCACAGATTATAAAAATTACATGCTTATTGCAAAGAGACTAATTATGTGCAGCTATGGACAACAAAAAATTGAATGCCTTTCTGAGGTGCAGATTAGTCTGTATTGAATGCTGCCTTCGGCAAGGTATTTGTGAATTTTATTTTAATTTTCTTAGCAGCAAATTAGAAATATATTTGAAAACTATTAAATTTGAAATACAGCCAGTGAAGCTGATGAATCAAATTGATAGTGGAGTTTCTCCACTATCTATTCCTGACTGAAAGGAAGGAAATTATTTCTTTGGCTTGTATAACATGAGTTCAGTGTTTCATATAACAAGAGTATCTAGAGATGATAGACAAGACTAGGGCTGTGCCAGCTGCTGCAGAAACATATATAACTACAGTTCCTTTTCAGCAGCTCAATAAAAAATTACTTTGTATATACTATTTCCTTTACTATTAATAGCCATGTTAATGGCCAGGGAGTAAAAAGCCATGGTCCTAGATCAGGATAGGCCTCTATCAAGCTGAAATTTCCTAATAAGCCCTAAGAATTGTAGGTACAAGGTCACAAGTTGTGAGTGAACTTCCTGGCTTTAGCATCACAGAGGACATTCTACCAGCAATTCCTCCAGGCAGCCTGCTGCTTGCAAAAGTCTGAGTTTGCAGGCTTCCACTCTGTTACATCAGACTGTTCAGCTGAAAAAAAAGATATGTGTTTCTAATTCATTTGGCCTAGATCTGGTATGTAGCATGGCACGGGCAAAAAAATCAGTTATAATCTGCAGAAAAATTTTTTTCAAGCTTTAAAAAAGTTCAGAAAACAGCTCAAACCTCTAGGAACTCCCTACCTTTCAAAAAGAAAGAACTCTGCTGTACATTTCAAAAATGCACAGCTAAATTATGAGAAAAAATGTCACAGACCCTTAGTTCAAGGAAATGTCCTCTGTGCATATGTACCTATTAGTAACAGTAGCTTAAGGAACCAGAAAACAAAAGCAGAAGCACCATTAGCTTTAATCATCATCTATCCAGTGTTGGAAGATTCTTACCTCACATGAGAAAGGGGAAAAGCTCTCAGCAACACAAACTCACCAAGGAGTGGTTTTGGCTTTATCTTTGTGTCTGGCAGCAGCTGGGAGCCCTGGTCCATGACCAAAGCCTGTGTCCCTAGCACTGCACAGCAGGCAAACAAAAAGTCAACCTCCATCTGGGTAATCTACAGCATTCTCAAACTCTGTCACTTCTGTACAACCACTCACTCTCCGTGACAAAGGGCCATTCACTACTTTTCTTCTGTAAAAAGTCCTTTGAGAGATGATTCAAGACCCACCACATGGAATCCACAGACAGGGCAATAGACCTCCAGACAAATAAGGGACAGAAGATGGAGCAGGACACCAGAAGTGACAATGCCTGAGTTTCAGCTTCATCTGGAGATGTGTAAGTCACTGCAGACCTAACAGGTAACTCAGCAGCCCAGTGGGACACAGTGCTGCTTTAGAAGCTTGTGTTCAGAAGAAAATACACACTGAGGTAAGACACCATCTCCGTATGGATCTGACTAACAAGCCAGCCTACAATATTTAGGCTGCAACAGATCTGAGTCATGATGATCTTTGTCTCTGAACTTGAGTCCCTCGTGACTTCCCACTCTGCAGTGAGAGGTGCAGAGAAAGTTCAGAACCATCTGCACTGCTGGCCTTCAGCTCATCCTCTGTTTAATGAACTTCCCAATAAAAAGTAAAGATCAACTATAGGATACCAGGTCTGGCTACAGCAATAGGAAGCAAGACCTTGTTTCCATTTTTTTCCATTTTCAACAGAGCCACTTACCAGCAGCAACATTCTGCTGGAACAATCAGCAGAGAACAACATTCGTCCTTGTGCTCATCCACTCAGTTTAGAGAAAAAGAAACATCTGCTGCTTCTGTCTTTGTCTAGTGCTTTTGTGGAGGTTCATTATTTTGTTCTTTCAGTTACTACAACTTCCTTCTCTCCATAAAAACTATTGCTGGCAATGCTTATAAGGTAGATCAGTCATTCTGGCAGAAAGATTTCATTTTCAATTTCTATTTTCATACTCAGACAAAACAACAACAAAACTCTTAAAGATATATTCATTGTTAATTATAATTATTCTATAAACACATTTTCATTTTGTACATGTCACTTAGAGTACAAAACAAAATAATGAGAAATTATTACATAGTCAATAAAGAAAAATATACTTTAGGCTACATTACTGTAAACCACTTTCATCTAATGGAAGAGTGTTAAAGGAACTAACAATCCACAATCCAGTCAACTTCTTAACACAAATTAAACCTAGATTCAAGAAAGTTCTCCTGCGGGAGAGCATAATCACTGTTTTCTAAGATGCTTTATCACCCACTCTGCTCTGAACTCCCTTGTTCCTTTGAACTTTTCCCTTTAAAGGACTCATGCATAAGGGGAAGTTTCCATCATATGGAAGGGACAATGGCATGATTATGTGAAAGCTCTTTCAAAACCACAAGGGAAAACATGTTAAAAATAAAAGCAAACAACTTCTGTACGCATTACTTCAGTATGATCAGACTCTGGAGCCAGAACTACCTTTTGTTAATCAACTATATCTATTCAAAGCTCCCCTGAGCCAAATATAAGAAAAGTGCTACAAAAATATTAGCAACACAATAGAAGTTAATATTAAAGCATATTTTAAGAAAGCTGGCTTGGATAAACATTTTTCATGTTTTTGTCTGTTGGCACATAAATGAAAATTGTCCAAGGTTATCCAGGCAAAGAAATCTTATATACTAGGGGCTTTATATAATTAGAAGTTATATTAAGAAATCATGCATTAAGAAATTACTAGCTAATCATTTGGTCCAGTTTTGCTTTTTAGGCATCTGAGTTGTCCAGATTCATGTTGCATTTAAAGAACTACCTATACAGCACACTTGTTTGGTCAGATATGGTTCCCTCCCCGCCTTCTCTGTTTACACATAACACAGGGTAATTACCCATATCAGAAAGGTACTAATGAGAATAAATATTAACTTGATTCTCTTTAAGACTGGAAAATAATATAGCAAAAGAGGTTTGCAGCATGACCCTACAAACTAAGGTATCAGACATTAATGGGGATTGAAAAAATGATAATAAATGAGCTGCATTTTACAAACCTCTTAAAAGACCTTTAGAGTTAACTAAGCTAGGGGATACAGTTCTGTTTCCAAACAATTCTGAGCCAAGATGAGAAAGCCCATGAGTTCCCATGATTTGCCACATATTTATGGACTACTGAGAAAATAGATGCTAAAAAGCATTAATTCCTGATTTACATATTCTACTAGTAAAGTAGCAAGGTCTTATGGAACAAACACAACAGCTGCAAATTATGTAATTACATATCTATATGCAAATTTGCAGACATCTCCTAAATGTTGAAATACTATTTGCAATGTTAATGAAGTACTTTTTATTGCCTCTGCATAATTCCTACATGTGATCCTGTGCCAGATGTCACTGTAGCTTGCAAAGTCTTTATTGTCAGGCTAGCTGAGGTAGCACACATTAACACCGCTCATAAAAATCTTATTTTTAAATAAATAACCTGCAGTGTCTCAATAATTTCTCATTGTCTTCCTGTCCAAATCAGTTGGTTGGTTTCTTTTTTCGAATTGCACAACTGCATCACAACTTCCAAAGCATGGAAGTCTTTCTGCCCCACCTAAGCAATATTAAACATATGAAAAAAATAAAAGAAAAAAAGGAAAAAGGAAAGAAAGACAGGAAAAGTAACAACTCCAGATGCCAATATCAGTTCCTTACAGAAGTCTAATAGTGAATGTCAAAAGAGAGATAAGAAATACTGATTTTGACACATTTGAAAGTGTCTTAAGAGAAGAAAGAAGTTTTATGGGGATTGCAATCAACTAGTGGCATCAGCAAATCTCTCCTTTGCATTGTAATTATTTTATGCAGTGCAAGTCTAAGCCAAGACCATATTTCCTCCTTAAGCCATTCTTATGAAAGGCCCCATTTGAAGAATGTCTTTCACATAAACTTCTTGATCTTAGGCCAAATGACTGAGCAGGGATGCCAAAGAAAAAAACAATGGTGAGAGGAAACAAACAAGATCATTAACTATTTCTTCCTCCGAAAAAGCAACTGTCAATTTGTTACTTGTAGTAGGACAGGATCCAATAAAGTGTAACTGGAGCAATAAAACAAGTACTTCACTTCTAAAGTCCCATTAAATCAAGCTTAGTAAAAACTTTATGATGCCCTTGATTTAGACCACTGCCCTACAACACTTAAAGCCATGAAGCAACAGACCTCTCCCAGGCAGTTATGGGAGTGCAATGATTTTATAGGGCTAACTGGACAATTTTTTCTGACTGAGCAAATTTTTCATCTGCAGCAGCATGATTGTCTTTAGTGTGTTTTCCCATCCTCACTAGGCTTCTCAATAGACTCGTCAAAGACCTCAGCATTGAGTGACTAATCAAGTACTCTACAGAAAGAATTTTACCCACAGTTCAGTGTGAACCATTAAATCAGACTTCTCCACAAAATAAAAAAATAAATATTATTATAGGTTAGCCATGAAGCTGAATCTTCCAAAATGCCTCATTATATGGAGTTTACTGCTCCACCATTTGCTGATGGAAGCACTTTTTGACAAAGCATATAAAATTATACTTGGCACAAACTAGTCATAATACCCTATCTGGCTCAGCTCAGAATAAATCTGGGACCAAGCTGAATTAAGCCCTAGCTTTTTCTTCTGTCTTTCATTTTATAGCATTTTCCATCCAAATTATTACTTCTGAGAATTAGGACTATCAGTGTCAAATCAGAAAGGCTGCTGGGGTAAAATTCAACTGTAGATCAGTCAATTTAACATGTAACATCATTCAATTTTACTTCACCTGGAGGTTGGCTGGAGGCCTTTGTAACCCAAGTGGAAGAAGGATATAGAAAATAAATTCTTTTTTTTTTTTTTAAGTACCTCGTAGAGAAAAGAATCTGCAATAACCTCTGCCAGATCAAAAGTTGTCTTAAATTAAGGCTGACTAACCTGATCTAACAAGTTATCCATTCTGAACATGAAGGAGATCTGCATTGCTTTCATCCGACTGAGGACCAATTTTATAGGCAAGCCTTATCCAACCATTCTTCATTGCCAGTTGGCTAGGAGCTTGGTATCTGAACCGAAAAACAGAAGGAGAACCCTAGAATTTATACCATATGTGCAGTATACCATATGTCAGTTGTCCACAGCATTAGTCCTCTAGAGGAATTCAAGTATCTCTCACTTGCATTTGGGAACTTTATCCTCATTCCATGGGTATAATGTGAGGATTAAAGTACTCAAAACATTCATATGAATACCACTGCTCCCTGTGCTTTTATTTTTTCCTGTTTTTTTGGCAGCCGGGATTTCTTTTGAAAGGTTCTGAGAACCTGGGTTCTGTACTGGCCAGAGTATATACAGAACATATAGAATCACCAAAAGACCTCCAAGATCATCAAGTCCAACCTTTGCTAAAACACAGCCTATTCACTAATTCACTTCTTGGTATCTACAATTAACCAAGAGGTAGCCACCACTTCAGCTCAAGACTCTCCAGATGACAGGTGAAAATGATTTCCCTAGAATGATTCAAATTCTGAGGAACAAAGTAGAAGACATTAGTAACAGACAATGAAATACCCCTTCTACATCTACTGCTACTAACCAGTTAAAAAGTGGCATGAAATTCTAAAATAATGAGTAAACCATATAAAATGATTTTTTTTCTAAGTTCTAAGAATGCTTGCATAACAGTGGCATAGTTCTATTTCAGAAAAATCTAAAATGATTAAATGTGCAAACACCAAGTGCAAACAGTAGAATGGTACAGACTTGTGTTCTTGGAATTTGACATGTCGACTTTTTTCAAATCTTTCTTCATTCTGTGAGTTCTCACATAATTTAATTGTGTGGCTACTAAATCTAACTAGTAATCATTTGAGCTGCTTTAATGGGATGAAAATCATACAAACACAAATAGAGGATACTGAAGACAATTTTTTAAAACTCTGTTCACAGTCTCTTCCATTTTTTCTATTTTTTTCTGGAAATTCTTATTAATTTTTATAATTTCTAGATTGATATGTCACAGATTTACCATTTCAGTCTGGACTTTTCCAACTGAAAATTCAGTCTCTCTGAATTTTCATTACAGATATCCTGGTTTATATTAAGATGGTCAGCATCTTAGCAGTTCTACTAAAATTCTCCTCCTTTACTATTTTTCAGTAATTATGCACATTACAGTTGCTTTCAAACATGTGCCCATGGAGCATATACAAATGATATATCAAAGTAAACCATTAGTAATAATAAAGTATTGCAATTACAGTATCAACCTACATTTACAAAGCATGTTTTAAATGACAGCTACAAGTCTTCTGCATTCCAGAAAATCAAATTACATATTTGAGAGTGACCACAGTCCAAAATCTGGACTTATCTAATTGTAAGAAACCAAGTCTTAAGCTACTGGTCCAAATGTGAATCATTGCCAGATCTTGATTCACTTAGTTTCCATCCCATAAATTCTACTGCTTCTCTGGCAAAACTTCTGTTATACATTGTAATGCAGATAACATCGTATAACATTTTTCACTGTCATCCATGTGTTCATCATGGAAGGAAAGGCTTCCAGTCACTGGTCTTTTGATCTTGCCAGAAATGTCATAGAGATTTCTGTACATGTACTGATCTTTTTTCTCTTCATTTTTTTCTCTAAAGTGAGGACAAAACCCAAACTAAAATAAATCAACCACATTCCTTTGGTTTCCTTACACAAACTACTGTTGGCCATGAATATTTGCATTGAGTCTAAATAACTTGGGCACAATTCCTTGAGCTCTGTGACGAACTATTTTGGGGAGTTTTCTGGTCGATTCTATAAAATAAAACAAATTGGTTGAAAGAGTTGTAAAAGTTAAAAAGAAGATATTGGATTATATTATCCATTGAGCTATAAAAAAATAAATGTATATGATTTCAAATGAAGCTGAATTCTGAAACCTAAATAGATATGTCTCATTTTGACAAAACTGAACTGAAATACATATGTTTTCCCTATTCTTTTACTGACCAAAAAATGAACAATTCAAGAGTCAATCTGCACAGTTTTAATTCTTTATTAAAAGCCTGTTTCCTGAAAAACCTTACTTGAATTCCTATAACTTCTATTACAAATTAGTGGGATTCGAGCAGTTTATTTCTTTTATCACCTTTGAAAATGTCACCTGAAGTTGCTATAGCTGTGAAAAAGATAACAAATATCACCAAAGCAATCTTGAGTTGTAGGGAAATTCAGAGTACCAAGATCTAAAGAACTAATTAATTTTGGCTACTGCTCAGCTACTTCCCAGCAAGCTGGCTCCAGGAACTCCTTGCTCCTTTGAGATCAGTGTTCTATCTATTTCTTTTTAGCAACTTTACATTTAGTGTTGTTGCTAAAAGTATAGCCAAGAAAATTTATGAATTTATTAATAGGTAAGCTCCATACAATAAAATGATAAAGTGAAGGGTTATTCAAACTGTGAGGATTAGGACAAGCCAGCTGATAATATTTTGAGACTAGTCTTTCCTGTAGCAAGAGATTTTTGCATTTCTACTAAAAAGAGAAAGACGTATTTTTTAATACTTCAAGAAAGACTCATATGTTCAGTATTCTGGCCACGCATAACAGTTTAGAAGCAGTTCTTCAGAAGAAGGGAACTAGACCAGCAACTGAGAAGATATCAAAACCTGATAGTCATGCCAACCAAAAGACATGAACAGATCTAACTTATTCTTTTCTACAAGCGTAAAAAGTGAAAATAAGATACAGGTGACATAAGGATGTATGAGGTTTGAGAGTGGAAAAAGGATGAACCTGAATTATCAGACTCCAGGAAGAGAGGTCCTGCTTTAACGTAGCCATTTCTTTCCTGAAAGAAGTCCTAAGTGGAAGCAACAAAGATCTGTTGAATTTGCACAGAATATCTGCATTTTAAGATGGACTTCTGTAGTCAAATACTCAAAATTCAGGTAGCCTTGCCCCAAGGCCTTTCACCATAAAAGCACCAGAAGACTCATCAACAAGCTAGTCATGGCATCATATTTGTGATTAAATACTATAAGCAGTATGAAGCCCAAGGATACATTTTTAATTTTCCAGCAAAGCCTGAAAAATTGCAAATTGAAAAAGGTAATTTTAAGAGGATATGGGATACGAATAAAGCTTTTTCAAAGTTTTCAATTAGATGTACCCCTTGGCCATTTTTGTCTACCACAAGAAGTTGACAAGGTTAGGAACATAGATGTTTTCATACAGAAGTCACATAAGGTCAAAGGAGAGTCCTGGGATTTATTTCAACCTTAAAACATGAAAAAGAAGCGACAGTACGTGACTAAAAGTGAAAGGTACTCCCCAGCTGTTTTTTAAAAGCTTCCAGAAATAAACTTCAGACTGAGCCATTGTTAATAGGGCTAGAACTTCCATGCCAAGCAGTGATACCAAGGGGACTGAAGAACAGAGATGTAGTTCTAATGTACTAATAATGACTTGTCTCCTTAGATTTTTATAAAATGTCAGGTATTTGGTTCTTCAGCCTTTCTGCCCCAATACTCACAGGAGTCCTCTGCTGTGAGCAGGACAACTTGTATAGTACAACAATAGGTAACACAAGTAGCACAAATGACCTCAGGAAGAATATATTATTTGCCAGCCATCTAGCCTTTCCTCATACATGTTTTCAAATGCACAGTACTTGAAGCTGTGGAACTGACAGCCTTGTGCTGCAAGGATTTGGAAAAGAGTATTATTACAAAGTTTTGGAAGAATATGACATATCCTTCCAATTTTCAGTCTAAGGAAGTTATTTGCATTTTTTCATAAATCTGGTGCATGGCCCAGTCTTTCCGTAAGTCTGACAGACAGCATGGCTTCATACTTCATGCCTCCTTTTTTTTTCTATATTCTGGTGTAGCGAGACCTGAAGTCTGACAGTAGTTTCCTGAATATGTCATGGTAATTTTAAGCTGCTTTTGTTCAAATAAAAGAACTAAGATGAAAGACATATAGAAATCATCTATCTTCAAACTGAAAATACTGTTCAAACAATTCTTTAACTATTCTTGCGCTTCATTCATTCTGTAAAGCAACTTTGCTCACTTTGTTACATAAGTGTGCTATACAGGAATAGGCTTTCCCTTTATGCTTCTTACAGTTTCCAAGGAGATCTGACCTGCCATTCTTACAGTTCAAGGTCATATGGTTTTGGTCCCAAAGCCTTTTCACTCACTGATTTGTTATTTTGTTGAAACCAAATCCATTACGGGATACAGATACAGACACTTCTTCTATTGTGCCTTTCCACTTTATCTTTGCTTGTTTTGTTCCTGAGAGGAGAAACCACTTTTCAACCATCTCTCTGTGTCAATTAGAATCCAAATTAGTCTAAATAAGGTTTGGGTTTTTTCAAATGCCGTTACCCCTATGTTTATTGAGTGTTGACACATCTTTACAATAATTATAAGAGATAACAAAAATCTCAGAATACAAACAGGTTGATTACAACCCTCTCTGCAGTAGAGTTGACCTTAATCTTGTTGCACATGTGTCCTGAAGGGAGTCAGAGAGAGCTTGCTGCTAAATTTGAGCATCCTCATATACACATGACACAGCTCACCCAACTACAAACGGTCATCATCACTTCTTTCATGGACTAAAAATCAGCTTCTGCTTGTCTTTCTCAAGAAGAATAGTGTATCACTAATAAGATAGTCAAAGTCAGTAGGCCCCCCAAGGTTATCACGGCAAGGTAACCAAGCATTACCTTAATAAGATTAACACTGTCTCTTGCTTCACCTATGCTCATCCCACCCCTGCACACAGATTCTGATGTGGAGAACAATTAAGGAAGGGAAGGTCACCCTGCTAATTTCCACTCCATTTGAATGAACCTTTTGAGGTTCAGACACAGTAGGAAATGTGTGCATTCTTGAGAATCCTCAAAACGTTAAATCTCTCCCCAGACACTGTAACTGAACTCTTGCAAATTTCCAAAAGCTGCTCTGTGTTCTAATATAATTAGAGCAACCTTGGTATCCTGGCTTCCTACAGCTGTTCCTTACCACTGCAAGTAACCTGTCTGAAAATTCAGTTCACTGGTAGGAAGACTGACAGATGGTGAATAAATTCAGACTAGTTTATTTTTATAACTGGAAAATAACTTTCAGACATCCTGGTGGTCTACAGATTGTTTCCAGGTCTTTTCTATTTTAATGAAAGATAAAATATGACTTGGATTCATGATCAGGCAATTTAATTTTAGCCAAATTGAAGAGAAAAGTAAATGCCAGTTCTTATTCTAAACTTTAACCTCTTGAGCCACAGAGACATCTATCTTATGCAAAAATTATTGTAATATTAATAATAATATTTTCTGGTTTGCAACTGATTTATCAGGAAATTAATATTTGGTTTTATGAACACATTAAGCAGATGGTACATATTGTTGAAATTATCCCATAAAAATACTTGTATTTGGACTTGGTTACCTGGTTACAGTTTAATGCATTAGATTCTCTTAAGAAATTGGTGTAGTGATTTTTTTTCTTTTTTTTTTTTTATATAACAAGTGATTTTAAATTTTAAAGCACGCAACCCTGGAATTAACTGTGATTAATAGATAAATTAATTTAAAAATTATGGCCTTAATTGTTTTCCTTGATAAGGAGGAAAGAAAATAGCAATATTAATGTAAATAGCTTACACACTTGTTAGAAATCTGGTCTGTCATTAGTTTCATCAAAATCACAGATACACTGAATAGCTGTTTATAAAAGGCAAAGAATGGAGTAGAAACTTCTGACCCCCTTCAGTCTAGCACTCAAAGCTATGCAACCATGAACAACTGATAAGGCATCACAACTTGCAGAGAACTGCTGCTATCCTTCTACAATTTAAACATTCCATTCCACAAGTCCTACTGGAATTCACTCCAAACTGCCCTTGATAAATGGGAGTGGAATAGTAACTGCATATGTACTTCAGTCTTGCTTTAAGATAGACTTTTTTATACTCTTTCATTAACTCAGACTCAATATCATGCAGTCACTGAAACTCTGTGCGGTTAAGTCAAAAGAAAACCTTTAGGAGTTTCAAATCAATTCTGTGTTTCCTAAAACTTTACTTATTATTTAAGGGTATTGCAAGAGCACATTATACAGCATTATATATACAGCTTGCAGTCCCAACAACAGTCCTGTTGTTGACTTTGTTCCATTTCCAAATTAACAGATACAGAAACTTGCCTAGGTATTTATAAGGTAACTGGCAACACTGTCACCTTTGCAGATGAGCAAAGACTAGAGAAAATACTTATGTATTAGAAATATATACAAAACACCTTTTTATTTGCCTTGTGTCAAGTCAAGCAAAAGGTGGAAGCAATTTTTAAGAACTTCACACTTCATTTAAAGAAATCTTACCACTGAAAGAAATTGTTAAAGTAACTATTGTTCAACTAGATGTGATCATATACACACCTGTATGAAATCTGATCCTCTTTACATATACTAACTGCAACTTGATCAGAAATTTTCCAAGCTAAATGACTAAAGCTAAGGTTCTGAAACCTTTTAAAAAGAGATCAATGGCCTGTCTTTCTAAAGTGGTGATTCTGCCATCCATTCTTCACAGCTCTGCTGCAGAAATATTAAAGCAACTAGATGAAAATATTTGTCCAATTTACAGAACAGAAAAGTAAGACTTCTACAAACCACTGAGTTCTCATCAGAGTGGAAAATCAAACCAAACCAGGTATCTAAATTCAAACAGAAGAACATTATTTTTGGCACAGATTGTGCGTCCTAACTTTTGACAATATCATTCCAGGCTTCTCCTCTGCTATAAGGAAAGGGATACACATACATAAGGCAATTTAAATGTTATTTGGACTATGTCTATATTAATCAGAAAGGGAACTTACTGAGATAGGTAGATGCTCCTAAATTAGGTGTCTCAATTAAATTACTAAAGTTAAGCTGGATACATTTCTAGTTTGGAAAGTCTCCAAACACTCTCCAAACTAGAAAAATAGAATTACTTAAACGTGTTGCATTTAAGAAAATGTAGAAAGATTCCCAGCAGACTTCTAGAAGTCAATCTTAACTATAATTAGATGCAACAAAAAAATGTAACTTTCACTTTGTTTCAAAAAATGATGCATAAAGCAGAAAATCCTTGTTAAGCCAGACTATAAATTTGTGGCAATTTATTACAACTTCTCAATATAAAAGTGATGGCTAAACCACTGAGAACCATTGACCTGGAAACCTGGAATGCTCTGCTCTGAAGTGGTGACAGGCAGCCTGCTGAGGAGGTTGGGCAGGAGAAACAGCAGGAGCCTCGGCAGGTTTCTGATTAAAAAGTTCAGCTGGAACAGCATCAAAAATTGAGCCACCAACACACAAATGACCACTGGCAAGTTCTCTGGTGCCTTGTTATTTTTATATTTACGCGATCCAATATTGCTTCTGCCTTACTTAAAATGGCATGCTACTTCAATTAAACAGGATGCATCACAAACCACAAGAAGTAATCCATCAGAGAAGTTTTCAAATCAATGTGGTCTCTCTCTTCAGGGTAATTATTTGCAGACACACTCAGTTGCAAACAGTATTCTATCTCGGTGCATACAGGCTCGCTTCACTGGATGCAGTGGTGTCTCCAAGTTTCTTGACAGTTTTTACCTGTTTCTTACTAGTTACTGACAAATGTGGCTAACTGGTGGGCACCTCAGAGAAAACATCTTGTGACCACGTGTCCACGTAACTCTGAACAGACTCTTCTATAGCACACAGCAGTCTCTTGTCTGAGCACAAATCTAACACTGTTTAGTTTATGGTTTATGGTATTTGCATGTGTGCCTTCTGCAGCAGTTGAGGACTTGCAATATTTAGGTGACTCCCTTAAAAGCAACTCTTTTCCCAGGGCCAGAATGGTTTTCTGTGGGGCTCTACAATACACTTCTACTATCAACTTCTGTACAGTTTGCAATTCTCAGTTTCCCAGGATGTTATGACTAAACATCTATCCTTTTTTAACTTTTTCAGGTGACTTATGGAACAAAAGAACAAAGGAACCTGCCTATAACCAGATTGCATTGGAGTGTGTCCTTCCTAGCCATTCAAAATATACATGCTTAAATACAAACTCCGTTTACTCTAAAATCAGGATTCTAGGCACTTCATATGATGAGATACTTACATTCTGGTATTATTAAGGCTTGGCTGTACATATATTTCTTTTCTGTTTGTCCCTGAGAAGAAACAGCTATTTTTTCTCTCCTAAAATGAGAAATACTTTTCAAGACCCAGAATGTTTGTCACACTACACCATGGAAGATGCCTGAATCATCTTCAGCATGTCAGGGAAAGCTTTGTCACTGGTTTCAACAGCTCAGGAGTTTTCCATCTCATCACTTTATTTCGTCACTTTATACACAGCAACAAATTGCACAAACCACTGAATGAATGAAGACCCATTAAAATTAGCTCTGAAACTACCAATGGTTACACCCTGGCCTGATTCTGACTCTTTAAACAGCAATATGGAACAAAGATTCAATCTTTCCTACCCCCTAGTGAGCTAAGCCTCGACACAAACAAGAAATATACCATAAAATCATATTCCCTATCAACCTCTGGAGGTTAAGCCCTTCAGCAGGGGCAATTTAGCACTAAAATTACATTGTCTTTTCTTGGAAATCTCTGTGATCTTCACCATCTGTTTCATGCAATAAAGTGGTTGATTTGATGCTGTATCTTCCACGTCAGAATAAAGTCCAGTTCCTATTTGCATCAAGCAGCAAGAAAATAAAAGGAAGTAATTATAAATTATAATGAAAACAGGCACCATTTTCCATATTTTAATGAAGCAAAGGTAGCTGCACTTGTTTACAGCTCCAATCAAATTCAGATCACGTTAGCTGGATTTTCAGTTTCAGATGAGTAAGTCTCTAGCAAGCAGGTAGAGTAAGAGCTCTAATGAGTTTCCTCACCACAGAAAAATTAACTAGCAAACAATACAAAGATCACTCAAAAAGAACCAAATACTCAATAAAGCAGATAATTGACTGCAATCTTATTTAATAAGATGGCCTCAAACTGCCCTGTAAAAATGCCAAAGCAACTAAATAAAATTGTTTATCCTTGTTAACAAAGGAAGAAAAACATACATTGTTCTGGGGAACTTCTATACAGTTTTATAGGAGTCTAAAGTACCTTAAAAATAAATAAATATTTTATGTTGCTGTTTCTAGTTGGAAATTTTATTTCAGCATTGAATCTGACTGTTTATGATCTAGAGTCCTTCCTATCCTCTGAACCCTTCAGCATCAGTGTTTGTTTTCAGTGTCAAAAGAGGACACTAAAAGGGAATGCCACCAATGGTCACCAATATTTTCTAAAAGGTTTAGTAATTGTTAGATGAGGATGTTCTTAGCCAAACTCACAAACTTGCATGTACCAGAATGCTATCATACAGAGCTGTTTTTAAATAGCACTGCTATTTAAACTACAAAAAAAAAACCAAGTCCTTCTAATGTCATATTTTTATGAATTGGTTACTAATAGTGTAGCAGTTCCTCCTTCTAGTCTCAAGGCAACTGAGGGAAGTGAATCATTCTCTTCCCTCTAACTCTCCAACAGAGCCAATTACCCCAAACACTTTTTTACTGGGCTTCTTCCCAGAGAGAATTTGTTTCTTATGAATACTTATATGGTTTAGTGTTGCCATCTTTGTTAACATAACTTCTATCGATACCAATAAAAGCTCCTAGAAGGAGACCAAGGCAGATGCTAACAGATGAACTGCTAGTGAACTCTCAGCAAATTCAGAGAATTGGAAAAGTATATTAATTTTAATCTTTTTCTAGACTTCAGGCTTCTTTCTTCCTTACCCCATCAATGAACTTTCAGCCTTCCTTTCCTTATAGTTAAAATCCCTGTTACCTTTCTACATGCTGACCTAACTCCCTCCTTGGATCTCCCACCCTGAAGGAAGAAGGCTGAAAATGAAGCTGCTATTAGGCAGCCAGACTTTCCCACTTCAGCAGGCTTTCTATCCTCAAGAAAAGTGTTTTGGTGCCTTATTCTTCCATTTCATCTCCCCTATATCTGATTTTGACAGAACAGTATAAACCTACTGCTACATCATCCTAGCCTCTACATTTTAAAACTGAACTAACAGAAGAAAAGCAGGAAATAAATTAAAAAAAGCAAACAAAACAAACAAACAGAAAACCAAACCAACCAACCAAAAACAACAACAATAAAAAACACATACCACCAAGCATCTCAAGAGCTTCCTCTGCAGTCTCCCCTCTGCCACAGGAAAGGATTGCACTATTTCAAATCACAAATCAATCATATTTCTTTCACAAATCTAAAATCCACAGATTCATCCTGATGCTGATTGTGAAGAATACTTATTTTGTTACATATTATATGCCTAGTACTGTTAAAGATAGAAAAAACCTGGCCCCCTTCTGAAATAACCTTTTCACATATGTGGAGAAAAAGGCAATCCATCGATGTAACAACAATGAAAAATACTTTAGTGTAACTTCCTCATTGCTGGTAAATTGAAGAGAAGCTACTCACAAGCATGACCCTCATGCAGCTCCTGGATTTTGATGAAGAAGTGGCAGGGGAAAGCAGATATGACATAACATACAGACTCACAAATGGACACTCATATCAGAAAACTGCAATTTTTCCATGAATACGTAGTAAAAGTAAAGAAAATTTTCTTGTACTGGCTCAAGGTGCATGTTCCAGTTTCTTTCTTCTTTCCCTCACAGAGGTGCTAAGCCCATGAATACCTCCAAGCATCGCAAAATTACAAGATTTCATTTACATTCTATGGCAGATTTCCCATTAGGAATCCCAGTAACACTGAGCCAGACGTCCTTATTGGATGGCACCTGCATTCAATTCTTACCATTGATTTATTCTGCCATCCTGAAGAAACCAGTTAAGTGCTCTCTGACTCAGTTCCCCCTTCTACAAAATGGAGAAACTAATCCTTAATTCCAGGTGAAGTCTCTCACCAGCTGTTGCAATAAAATTGCTATGTAATTAGCTGATATTACCACTAGGTCTTACAAATTCTTTTATATTATGTGTATTTTTATAATTTTAGATGGATTTTGGCAATTGTGCACAAAAAACCCCCATCTATTTCCTTGACCTAGTTCAGTCTAAGAGTATCTGTTTTATGCCTCACATACCTACCTACTATTAGAATCTGAATTCAACATATAGTATCTCTGATATATCATACTTCCTTCATTAAGAAAGAATATCAGCAAATACAAAGAAAAAAATGTTCATTTTAGAGATAAGACTATCAAGTTTCTAGCAAGCTTTTTTGTGACCAGGAGCAAAGAAGATGTAAACAGTGGACAAATATTAACAACTGTGAACACATTCCACAAGTCTGAACTCTAAGCCAATGCACAGAGGAGGCAAACTCTGAAGCTAATGTTCTTTGTGGTCTGCCCAGCTTGGGGTGGAACAAGAACCCAGCAGACTATAAAAGGAATCTGCCCAAGTTTCCTCAGGTATTTCTGCTAACATGTAGTTTTAATCTGAGTAATTCGTAATATTTCAACCAGGGTACAGATGGGATCTTTTGGCATCTACGAAAGTGCACCTATTGAGAAGAGAATTAAAATAGCAAGAGTCTAGAAGCCATTTGGCATGCTGCTGGTCTCTCCTGCACTACTGTACAGGAAACAAAACTGAAAAACATTCATGTGTAAAAAAACTTAAGCAATATCATACAGAGGTATATTAAAAAAAAAAAATAAATACGGAAAGAGCATATGATATGCCAAAGGAAGAAACATGAAATTATATCCACAGCTGTGATAATATTAGTATAGTGACCTTTGATTATATACCAAGCAAACTGGAAGTTATGATCCTAATGAAAATATAGAAATAAGTGCTGAACCACAAAGAAAAAAAAAAAAAAAAGAAAAAGGATGAGGGGGGATAACGCACTTTAAAGCAAATCCAAACACAATATCTATCAACCCACCTGCTATTTGTTTCTGTCAGACCTGTCAGTCAGGGATTTTAGATGAGAGATTGGAAGCAATAGCGTGTGTGTCTGCTGCAAAATTATTATTACAGAAAGTGGTATCTTGTGGGTAGGAGAGAATCAAGGGAAATGTATGGAAATGAATGGGATGATTTTCAGTTACTCTGCATGCAGTCTTCCATGGCAAGAATGTTTGAGACTGTTGCATGCTTAAAAGGAGACACATTAAAAGGGGCAAAAATTGGCCCAAAGTTAGTCCAAATCTCACGTCTTTTGGAAACCATAATTTATGTACATCTCTCTCAGTCCAATCCATGATTAGACATACATAGACGATGGAGTTCAGTGCCAGGGAAATTTAACTGTGTGCTCTTTATATACCATCTATTCTGTCCTCTGTGTAATTTATAGCATCTTCAAGAAATTATCTAATTTTTGCTTCCTGTAATTCCCTATCAAGCAGGACATTTCCATGCCATAACATATTCCAACAGGCACCATTAATATCAGAACCCAGAAACAAGAGGAGTGTGCAATCCTCTTGCCAGCTTTGTCAGTGGCATATTACACAGGAAAATATCACCAGGACCTTGTACACCTCATAAGTAAACCAATTAATGGAGTATTATGTAAACTTCTAAATTCATTCAACAAGAAGAATAGTATGCTAGTCATCTTCTTACATGGTCATGCAGAAAAAAAGACAGCAGCAATACCTGACCTATATTTCATTATACAAAATACTACAGATGCATTCCCATAAGTCAGAGTCAAGGTATCAAGGCACTGCAGATTGTAGGTATTTGGGTACCAATTTTCTTTGTCTAAATAACAGAATAATTTGTCCATAGCAGAAACCTGGTCTGGTAGAACTCAAAATGCTTTTACGATAAAAAGATTAGGTAAAAAAATACTGGAAGACTAAGTTTATGCTTCCTTCACCTTGTCCTTCCCCTACTCCCAGGATTAAGAAAAGTTTCTTTCTGCTTGTATATATGAAAAGAAATCCTACCTCCTTGAAATCTTTGCCAGAACAGTTCAATTCTGCCGACCTAGCTTTTACAGTACGTGTATGTCTACTTCAGTCCCTGTGGGAGGTCTTTTGAAAGCCTGCCGTCAGGGATACTGCTTTTTAAACTAAAAGTGAGAAGTTTAATTTACATATATTTGTTTTGTCAAACAGTAATCAAATACTGAAATTAAGCATGGCAAAACAAACTTGATATTTGTGCATGTCCGTCCTTTATGTAATGTATTGAGTCCTGGGCAGGAAAGAATTTCTGCTCTGGGAGAAGTCCTGATTAAACAATATTAACAACTACAAATAAATTGTTATGCAATAGGTCATTATTTTATATCCTGAAATCTCTTCTGAGGGTAAGATTTCCTCAGGGAAAGAAGAAAGAGTGCAGATCAGATACTGTCAAGGTGACAAGGAAATCACACATGACTCCAAGGCAAGAAGACACCTAAGCCATCACCAAAGTGAGGAGAGCCAACAAGGTAAGATTCTGCAGAAAGAAGGGACAAAGAGTTTTTCTCAGGAAGTCATATCATTTATGAAAATTGTTTATGGAAGCATCCAGAGGAGCCACATTAGATGGCTCAGTCACATGCATAAAGCAGTTCCTATACTACATATGAAGAAATGGTCTAGGGTACCTTGGAAGACTTGAAGTTTAGGAGAGCCTGAGGGGCCTTTCTAATATTTATGTCCAAAAGATAGGCTGTAATGTCCACAGGCCATTTGGCAACTCATTAAGAATTACTGACTTCATATGCAAACTCCCTGATTTCAATAAGTTCATAACAGCCTTTATACATCAAATCCATCAGTTACCAGATATACAGCTTAGGGAATCAGACAGGATCTCTGTGATAGCCCACTCTGCACTCCTGTACTATACAATCACAAGGGTGACCTAAATTCCTGCATAAAGCAAAGCAGCACATTCAGGAGGAAAAAACTTCAGTCTAAACTACTACATTTCTCTCAAGAGACAACATCATTAATCCCCTATGTATGGCACAACTGTTGCTGTAAAAAAATGTTTCACTGTGAGCAAAATCTACACAATGTAACCTCGCAAAAAAAAAGAAAAAAAAAAGGCTTTTTAAATTCAGTGTTACATATTTCTTTGTTTAATTCCTGGGTCAAATGTATTTCTTCTTAATAAACACACAGAAGTTGGAAGTCATTTTGATGCATTTAAAATTACTCATATTCTTAAGAAGGGCTAGAGGAAACTTGTAGAGGTAATTAACATTATAAGAATCAAGTGACAATATTTGAAGGCAAAATAAGAAACAACATAAAAGAACTGCCACAATGTACAGCCAAAACAAAGCTACTTTATGGAATATGGTTTCTTTGAAATCATGCAAGAGAACAATTTTTATCTGCAGTTCACACTAGAAAATTAATGAACAGAAAAGAAAATGCAACTCCACTACACTTAAAAAATATATTTTCATTAAGCCTGTATTTGCCACCTGGTAAAAAATATTTTTACTATTTTACAATTATTTCTACACAACTGCTTTAGGAATTAAAATGCATTTTTCATCACACTGAAGATAGTCTCTAGGCCACTTGTCTGTCTGCAGCTAATTGAAGTTTGGAGACTTTAAAGTTGTCAACTGCATAAGGTAAAACAAATGAATTGACACAGTTAAAGTACATGTAAGTAAAGAAAAAGAAGCTATTTTCCTGGAGTAGTAATTTTGACCTCTTTTTCATACCGCACTACTTTTAGTCAAGCTCTGTATCAGTTCAAGCTAAGGGAAGCTATAGAAAAATGATCAGTGATCATTTTATTAATAAATGTATAATTCTTTCTCTTCATATACTCTTGCAATTAACTTATTTGCCTGACATCCTCAAATATGGAATATTATTGACATTTTTTGGGGTCCTGTCATCCAGGCAAACCAGAACAGAAACAGAAATGCTGGATAACATATGATGTTCACACAACATAGTTGCATTAAAATGTCTGAAATGAAATGCAAAATATTACTTTCAGTAGAAATTATTAGGTACTATTTCAGCACTCTTGGAGACACTGCTAGCTTTTTGTTGCTACCACTGAGTCTGCCTTGAAAGCTGAAGACCAAAGGATGGATGGCTTCTAGGAAGTTCAGAGGAAACAGAAAGACAATGCTTCAGTCTTGTTCAAGAAAGACAAAAACCAGTCAGCAATGGAGACTCATTCACATATGTTCCGTTATGGCCCAAGATATATGTGACAGGTTTCCAGTGAAACCAGGAACAATTATCAGACAGCTGTACACCTCAGGCTTTCTTCAGCAAAATGAAATATTTACCTACTCCTTGTTCTCTGTAGAGGACAACCTGTATTAGCATGTTTGCTATACAAATAGCTCAGTCAGATCTTTGCTTGACAAGTCATTGTACTCCAGTAATATAAGAATCATGTGCAAAAGATGTGTGAAGTTTCCAAATCAAAAAGGCTCTCACAGAGGATAACCAAAAAAACATAGCACCTCTAAGGCAGAAAAATCTCCTTTATTAATACAATTTTCTGCATAACAGCATAAGTTGTCTGATACCATGCCACCATTTTTCAAGTAGAATTATGATAACATACAATATATACCAATTGCTATGTATATATATATTAATATTCATGTTCTGTGGACTCCCGCTATCTACGAGAAGACAGTATCTCAGTTGTTTCTGCAAATACAGTAATCAAACCAAATGCATATGTAAAAAGCAAGGTCTGTTACATTGGTATTCTGCCTGAATTAATTTTCCAATACTGATTAGCTAGCTGAGTGCATGTTCAATAGTGTGGTGATGAGTTTACCGTAAAATTGATGAAGAACAGACTTCAATATTTTACTGCCTTTGTTATGGATATTGGGGAAAAAAAGAGATTTTACATAAAGCTATTTGGTAAAACTGGACCCCCTTAATATTATATGCATGTAAAATGAGTTCATTTTCCTACTCTCATACAGATTTTAGTGGCTATTTGACAGGACAATGGACCAAAGAATTGCTACTTTCCAAAAGCAAAACAAAACTGCAGTTTGTTAAGAGTACTTGTGTAGATCTTACAGCCAAGCAGTTAAAATAATGCTACCTTAGCCTATAGACCTTTTGTTTTAGCAAAATATGTGCTGTTTCAGTGAAAAGTGTTTTCAGGTCACTCTGTGACTCAGGATTCTGCCTGAGAAGTAAATTTACCGGGAAGAAAATAGGTTTCTACCAATCTGGACACCTTTTTATCTACACAGAGCCCATATTATTAGTCTGTGGGCTATTCTCCCCAAGGAAGAAATTATCTTCACCTCTCCACTTGGTTTTCATTCTTTATAAAATGGAGCAGACATTCCTGACAATATAAAATCAGGAAAAACTCCTACATCTATGCCTAGCCATGGAGCTCTCAATTGCTCATTTTGTATCGCTATGATGACATAAAAGTCTAAAGGATGACAGATACTATGAATATTTATAGGTATATAATTTTAGAGAAGTATTCCTAAAAATAAATAAACAAATAAATAAATGAATGGAGAAAAAAAGAAGCTATGAAATACCACCAAGTGTGAGATTGCTGATTGAGATTAGAAACCCAACAAGCCAAGCCCTGCTACCAGGAAACTTTCAAAGAATGGAAGGGTTGGTTAACTGGGGGTTTTTCAGCTGGGTTTCTCATGTATTACCTAAAACAAAGGATAGCAGCTCCTGATACATTAGACCTTGCTTGCTTTTTGTTTGCTTACCACATGCCATTTTATATGCACACATTGGTGCCATGTCAAAAAGTCTCCAGGCTTGTGAAAGGAAGGTAGCCAGGTGTTTTTTGCTTGTAGCTATCTCCCATGGGTGAAAAATAAGGCTGGCTGACAGGGGACCTTGATAACAATCTTTTAAGTTTAAGTTAAAGGGACTTAATTAATCCCTCCTGATTTCCCTTTACTGTGTGAAATTATGCAGTGGAAAGCCGATTCCAAATTTTATAATGCCCAGGATGTTAGTTAGCATTACACTTTTGATACGTTGTATGTTGGGGTTAGAAAAAAAGTGCCTTAATATTAGGAAAACCCTAATTTGTTTTCCAGGAACTGTATAGTAAATTAGACCTACTTTGCAGAATCTTTACTGTTTCCTTCACTTTTGTTGCAAGATCATTTCCTAAATGTAATAGCTGATTTTTAATGCAATTATTTTTTTCTTTCTGATAACCTAAGATTTTATAACGTAAAAATGATACAGGTGTTTCTTTTTAGTGGGCAGTTAGTGGCAATTTCTGGTCCTAGCTTTTCTAACTGAATCACAGCAGTATTTAGAAATCTGTCTAACTTTGCCTATAAAGTTCCAGAATCCTTTAATTAAAACCCACTATTCTAGTGTCTGTGAGGTATTCAGGACATGTTTCAACCCAGGAAAACACAAAGAAGTGGGAAAGGTTTCCTCACTGGTTGATTGATAAATGACTGGGATAAAATGCTTTCACAAAGACAGAGGACTTCTTCTGTCTTTCTAGTTTAGAAGACAGGAGAGTAGGAGAAAAGAAAATATTTCATCATCCCTTTGAATTTCAGCATTATGCAGTGTCACAAGCTTTCTTATCTCTTGGTCCTTTTACTTCTGAGATTTCACAACTGCAGCTAAGATGAAAGGAGTGACCTCCATGGGCTGATCACTCATCGATGAACCCTGTGAACTTCACTGTGTACTCAGAAGGCGTGGAAACCTCCTGGGAACTTCCTGAGATCTCAGTGATTTTCCTATTCTCTTTTTGTCTGAAACTCAGACCATCTGCATTTTCACCAGAGAACGTCAGTGACCACATCATAGATGCAGACATGACAGTCAGGACATTCACCCAAAATGCAGAGAACAGGGTTCATCACTGGTCTAGCTTAGAAAAGGTGAGACCTCAGACTTGCTTTTCTCACATTCTCTGCAAGCACCCTGCCCATTTGGTAGTAATTTTATATTCTTGGATTATCATATGTATGGCAAGACTCTTCCATTTGTGCCAACATCAGCTTTATCTTTGAACAGCTCTCCCATCTTAAATGGAAGCCACTACTGACTTAAATATCTGGTTAGAATGATTTTCTTCAAGTACAACACTGCAGGTAGATATTATTATTAAAAAAAAAAAAAGGAAAACTGTGATTTTACTACTTCAATCAGAATGTTACAATTATTCCCAAACTGATTTAATTTATTTGATATTCTATTACAAGTGCAATGGTAATTATCTGATGTAATTCAGCACTCAGAATATAGTATACTTGGAACTTAAGGTAACATAATCTGTGTTCTTTGTGTTTATAATGATGATAATGAGCATAAGTAAATATCTTTAAATAGAAAAACTGAAATTCTTATATAAATACATAGCAGAAGGAATTATAGATTTCTTACACTTTACATTAAAAAAAATTTTTTTCCATTTTTTATTTATTTTCTATCTTTTAATAGGAACAGATTTGTTTTAGCAATAGTGTTTGATATCATCAGAAAGCAATTAAGCAAAATTCACTGATAAAACATGCTTATCTACCATTTACACTTGCAGGTATAAAAACAAATTTGTATCTCAATTCATATCAAGAGATTAGAATCATGGCTCTCTGTCTATCAAGTTTTAACTGGTCTAAATCTTATCTCTATTATTCCCCCTCTTCAACCAATGAATAACTCATTGTATCACTGAAGATTTTAGAGAGTAGCATTTGAATTTTAGTCACTCATACTTTGCTGACTGGAAGTTTTTATTCATGCATACAAAATTAATAACCTCTGTGGACTTAGAAAACATATTTAAATTAAACAAAACTTACAATCAAAATACTCTTGCTGGTTTAAACCCTTAATATAAACTAAACAAAATAATTGGGCAAATGTTGAGCACTCTGGGACTTTGTTAGTTTAAAACATGTTTAACAGCAAAAAAATGTCATGTTATATTGCTCAAAATCTGAATATAACTATTCCAAACCTTGGAGAATATTCAATAGGTGTAAGGGCAGCAGCATCTGACACAAGATTGCAGTAATTACTGCATATACTATGTACCACCTTTCAGCACTCCAAACTCTAAAAATATATTCCATTATCTTCATTTTGTAGATGTAGCAAGAAATAAGGCATAGAGAGATCTGAGACACTGAATCAACATCAGATCTGGAAATATCCATTCTGTGGACATGTGCCTTGACCACAGACACACCACTGCCAGTATATTCCAAGCCTTGAAATGGACTAAAACACAAAGTGAGCATAATTATCTTTACATAGGCACTACCAGAATTTTTAAAACTGGAAGAAGAAATTCTTTCTATTTCTCAGCTAACAAGTGCCCTGTAGATTAAACAGAAGACTATCAATTCTATAAAATTTTAACTATTCTAAATCTAATGTCTTTCTCTCTTTCTTCCTCTTCAACTAAAGAGTAACTCAGCTGTTTCTGTGAAGATTTTGCAGAATATAGCAATCGGATTTTAAACACTCAGATTTTCCTGAATACAATATTTAGCACTCTACCCCAATCCTGTCATTGGAGAGCAAAAATGAGCCACCATGCCTAGCTTATCCTTCTGTTGTGATATCCTAAGTATAAACCATAAGTTTCTGTTGTTTGCTAGGGAGACACCATTACAGCCAATACAGTGCATCATCTTACCACCCAAGGCAAAGTTTTGGAGTCATATCCTTTATGGCACACTATACAACCCAGCCCTTAGTTTTTTTCCTAAGTATGGATGGGATTGATATTTGCAAATAGTGGACAATCCTTAAAGAATATTTAGCTTTTAAACATACTGAACCTATGAATGAGAATGTTTAGCAACATCTCATATTACTTAATAAAGAAGGGACTTCTAATAAAAAAGAGACTTCTCTGCTCTTCAGAAAATTGTAATATCTGTATCAGTTTCCTCCTCTAAAGTGAAGATGATGATTCTTGCCTGCAACTACTGAACTTATGATGGGATATTTAATAAAAGTATGCCCTTAATAAAATGTGGTACCATTAGCTTCTGGAGAACTACTTGAATACATAAAACCTTGAAAACAAATTTTGTTCACTACAAATAACTTACAACTAAGTCAGCTGAGCTGCATGTCCTTGTATGCACACACACCGTATCAGAAGGAATTTCTAATGTCCACAAAGTATCTGTCTATAACACAAAAGAATACCGTAGCATGTAGTATTCTGATAAAACATTTCAAAACTGGTTTTAATTAATTTCATTTTAATTTAAGTAAATTAAGATAATCCACAGAAACCATAAGTCTGTTTTCATAGTGGTATAATTCAGAAGTTCTACTACTCAAGTCATGGAGCTGGTCCAAAACCAGAATAAGGTCCATCAGACCACTAGATGCTTGTTATCATTGAGAGGTTTATGATACATAGTCCAAACCAACCTAAACTAATACCAATTCCAAGTATTGGGCAGTGTTATAACTTTCTCATATCTATAGATCTATTCAGACCTGGGCATAATTTTCAGATGAGTACTCAAATGAAGAACCATATTTTACTGAAATGCAGCAAAATAAGCAAAGTGTAATGCTAGCCATTTGATAGTTGAGAAATCCTAAAATCACAACACTTAAAAATTAATTCCCTTGCAGATGGTGACGTCTAACAAATGAGTGGGGAAGTTGACATCTTGAGAGTCTATGCCTAAAAGCAAAATGAGATAATTCCCCTTCATCTGTTCCTGTACTGTGACAGAAAATACATAGGTATGTGTTTGGGAAGGCAACCATTCATTGTTACAAATGTATTTTCCCCAGCTGGGCAGACACTTTTAAACTAACTTGTAAGAACATACATTATTACAGAAGATGTTCTTTTCAGCTTGCAAAATTGACGTTTCAGAGCATTTAATAAATTGAGCTGTAAACGCAATGTCATTCCAGCCAGAAGTCATTCTTATGGTTATTTCTATACAATTTTTCAGAGAATATGTATCTTTCTGAGTGAGGGAAAGCAGCCAACTATTGTCAGGGAGATTAAATAAGGATGTCTGAATAAGACATTTCCCAATGAAATTAATGTAGGAAAGTTCTGGTGGCTGGAGTTCCTTGAGTTGAAGTAGGACGTAAACATCTTCAGACTGCGGGAATTCTGGAAAGCTGGCACTGTCCATTTACTTGTGCAAATGCGAACATTTAATCTGCTGTTCCTAGAAATGACTCTGAGATTCATGCAGAGCAGAGTTTGTCAAGTGACTGCTGATGACATTAAACACCTCTTTTCAAAAGAACATTGCTGCTATGGGGAGATAAAAGAATCAGCAAGCCTGCAATAGCATCAGCCAACATCTCTCAGCAATTGCAAATTTCAGTCACAGCATCACTGCAGCTCCCAATTACTGGTGGTGTTCTTTACACATGGCTTCAGGAACTATGTTGCCTTTCTCTTGTGTATTTGCTCCAGTGAATCACAAAAACTAATAGGCGAGGAATTACAGAACAGTGAAATGCAACAATCTTGCTTTCATTTAAATCAATAAGAACAGATAACCTATTGTTACTTGATAATAAAAAGCCTCAACTTCAGCCTCCTAACTTTAATATCTCACAGCAAAACATGAAAACAAAAAACTTAATGTAAATTAAATGTTCATATTTAACAAAACAGCCGATTATCATTTTGTTATGTTTGTGTGGCTATTCCTGTGTCTAATAAAGTCCTAGGTCAAAACAGAAACACGCTGAGCATTACCTTCAACCTCTCACAGAAGGCTGTAAGGGCTCTTTCATTGAATACAATGGATTTTGGATCAAGACTTTAAAAGCCAAGAGCTCATAGGAATCTGCTCATGCATATAAAGTTCTCTGTAGGCCTGGAAATTTAGCCATACAATCAGGCTGATGATTTCTCTGACAGATTTGATGTTTCTACCATAATCTATCTTTCATTATTGGGACTACACATTAAACCCATAGATAAAGGGATCTATTACAATTAGGCAGGGGTGAATTATTAACATTTCATTTTCTGAAAGCAGTCCTTATACAGTGCTGTTTTACCTCTCAGTACAATCTATTCCATAGGTATGAGATACTGGAATTTTAATGCCTAATAAATTATATGAAATATAGTATTTCTCTGCAACATGCAAGCCTTAGACAGCCAATGCATTTAGATGGGCTGGCCACTTCCACACAATTTCCATCCATCCAACTGATCACACAGAGATGGGAATGGAATACCAACCAATCAAGATAACTGAAGACACTTCAAGTTTTACAGCATGCCACCAAATGCTTAGAACATCTATGCAGTTCCATCAGTCTGCATTACATTGTGCATGACAACACAACACAGTGGCCCCCTCGGGCAGCCAGTAGAGTATGAACACAATATCAAAGTAAGGATTGTTAAGTGAGGTCCTCAAGCACCAAATCATGTCACTGCAGAATGCTGCTTTCCTTTGGATACTGCTGTTACAGTTCTACACCACAGAATCACAGAATCATTTAGGCTGGAAAAGACCCTTGAGAACACTAAGTCCAACCGCAAACCTAACACTGCCAAGGTCACCACTAAACCATGTTTTTTAAATCCCTTCAGCGATGGTGACTCAACACTTACCTGGGAAGGCTGTCCCATTTTAATAAAATAAAAACACAGTGTAAAAGTGGATGCTAGCAAATCTATCTGAGGTGCAAATAAATTTAGGATTTGGCCTTAGACACCTTTATTTCTTTCAAATAATTAATCTTACCTCTGTGTACTTACTTCTATTTACAGATAGGATCAAGTTTCAATTCCATGTTTAATCCACATAAAAATTATCTTCCTAGGTCCATGGGTACTGGAAGAATCCTTTACAACTCTCTACAACTTTGGCTATAGTGTTAAAACGAGACTGATGCTGTTTCCCTCCTTGCAAAACAGCAGCATCAGCTAAATATGCAAAAATGCTCACTTATGGAAATTGCAATAATTTTTTAATGCAATTTCTAGCCATCTCCAATTTCTTCTGCAGTCCCTAATAATACAGAACATGAAGTCTTTTCTTGGTGTTACTGCAGATCTTTTCTCACATAAACTTTATCATCTGTCTCTGGTGAAAAATACCAAGCAGGAAAGGATAATGCAAATACTAAACCACTGTCAGTTAAAATGTTTGAGAGCGCGTGTTTCGGGATGATGAAAAAGCCCCTTTTGCATTGAAACTTAAGTGGTAATATTCTAACTTGAACAAGAACAATATTTTTAATCTGTGCTTGAGAGATCAAATTAAATCTGCTGCAGTCAGCCTTGGTAGGGCTGTATGTATCAGAGACAACGCTTTTTTATGAGAACATTGCAAGTCCAAAGCCAGTGGATACTCATTTGTCTGTCTTTCTGTAGACATTCAGGCAGCTAGGGCAATCATTTCTAGCTCAAAAGCACATCCAAAAATACTGGGAGATCAAGAGAAAAAAAATATGCTGATATACATTCCATTATTTTCCTGAATAGGGTCAGATTTCAACAACAGAATTTCAAACACAATTTAGTCACAAGTTCACTGTACTTCTAGGATAATGTATCAGTGCATTATCTTACATCTTTCAGTTAGTTACAGTCCTACCAGAAACATCACTGCAGTATTTCTGGTGCCATCATTGTTTCCACTACAAATTCCCTATTATACAGATGTTAAAACCCTAGTATTTGGACTCCCATATGCTTGAAACTTCTTCTACAAGCAGTCAAATGCAATATACATTTTTCCTCAAAAAAATGTTTAATTTAAATTGGTGTCACAATTCTTCTTTGTAGGATCTAGAGAAGGGCATGAAATGAACATTTGAATTACTAAGGAAATACATATTCTCAGAGAAGCCAAAGAAATCATAGCAATTAATTAAGAAACTAGTTGTTTACTTCAATTTGCTTTCAAATACATTGGCAAAATATAAAATTATGGATTATTTTTGCTTTTACACAACGATCAGTGAACATTTATATTAAAAATCATTCAAATTCTATGAGGTAGTAAAAAGAGAAACTTGAATCCTATTATTTTTATGCATCTTATATATTTGTAAATTGTCTGCTGAATGCACATCATACATGACAGATCAAGATGTTCACAGTAACTTGGCATTCAAATGGCTCTGAATTTAATTCTCAGCTAACAATGCCAGGGAAGGTCGTGTGAAAAGACAAGGACCAAAAGTAAAGAGACAGAAAGACAAAAAAGAATGAACTATGTAAGAATTTTTGAAAATAAGGACCTGCTTCAAAAAGAGTAAGCTAGACCCAGACTGGATACGGTGATGACCAAGACCATCAATCTCCCAGTGACTGTGGAAGTTTCTCTCCTTTCTTTTTATTCCTAAATTTATAAGATCAATGTATTCCTCATCAGTTCCAAACAGCAAAGATTATTCAAGCTGTATATTTAAAGAAATCGGGGACAATGTACAAAATGCCTGATCATTGACCACTTAAGTCAATAGGGCAACTTCCATTTGAGGTCTAAAATGTCTTGCTACTTCGAATGTGCAAGATTAATTTTGCCATGTCTAGACAGATAATTGATTTTTTAGATTACAACTATCACATGTTTTCATATTGACTTTGCTATGTGCAGCTGGGAAAACCTGCACAGTACCATAATAAATATACCATTGCTTTACCTCTTGTCATTCTTCCTATTGCTTACATAGAGAAATCAAAAGGACCTTACCATGACAGCACTTCATGATAGGGATTTTAAGTCAACAAAAAAAGTTTATTAAGGTGTCTTACCTCTTTATATAGCCAAGTTATTCTCATTTCTTTGAAAAGAAATGCTACAACTAAGACGTAGTTTGTAACTCCATAATGGAAATCCATTGCTTAGATCTTAACCCTCTGTGACACAAGCAGAGCATAAAAAAATGGAACATGCTGAATTTTCAAACAGCATTAGCCATCCTTACCTCTGACTCTGATTTTTTTTTATCAAAACCTTTTTAACACAGATGTTATCCCTTAGTTCTCTTAGACTATAATAAAATAATTAAAATCTTTTTCAACATTCCTATCTCATTACATTCATACGTAGTATTTGTCTCCTTGGACCATTTTTAAATTCAACATCATTAACACTGCAAACTGATTAGTAGAATGTCTAAAAGTATGCAGGGAATTATTTTTGAAGCTTGAAGAACAGGGCTACAGATCAGAAAAAAATTGCGGCATTTCACTGAAATACTATTTGTCTTCATCAAAACATGAAACTTCAGAGAGTGTGCTATGTATAAAGAGCAGAGCAAGAATGCTGCACTGAAAAATTAATGGACGAGAAACAGATTGCTTTATTTCTAATTAGAAACTGTGGTTGACTAGGACATGAAGGTTTCACTGAAGAATCACTACAGGTAGTTCTGCCACTTTTTTTTCTTGGAAATATTTCTGTGATCAAGGGTGCAATACCCTGGAAATTAACAGAACAAGAAAAGCGAGAAAAAAGGGGAGGTTTCCGTGGCTCTTTACACAAAAGGCTGGCTTAAAAAAAAAAAATCATTGTTTGGTGAAAGTGCAGTATTATAAATGCTATAAAGTATGGGGAATATAGTCCTTCAGTTCAGATTTAACTAATTTTCTTTGCATTCTGTGGGAAACAGTGCTTGATATAGACTGTTAACATGCTTTTATTGAAGATTTTGTCCTTGGACATTTGCTAAGAACAGAAAAGGGATTCTAACTACTCTAGTCAAAACCTATAGATAAAAGTTTTTCGAAAGTAAGTTATGCCATCCAGGAGTAGAGCTGGCTGGAGTAATCTAACCTTGGAAGCATAGAGTGTAGATGGCTACCTCTCAGACAGTCATTCTAATCTTCCTATGCCATGAAGAGGCACGGTTCCTCAGACCTAACCAAGACATCCTAGGACAAGGATGACATGTGTACTGTGCCAAGGCCTATAATGTCTAGCTAAAATATAAAGTATTCATCAATATATGCAGATTAGCACCATCCCTGGTGTCCAGAAAGAAAGAAATCAGATCTCTCTTAATGCTGCAAAGAGACTCCCTGTAACATTTTTACAAACAGTCCTGTACAGTATATTCATAGCTGGTTTTTATCTCATTGTACCCTGATAGTCAGAAAAAAAGGCCAAGAAAAGTTGCTGAAAAACTGCCATTTGTTTCTGAAATTACAGGATGCAGTTTTTAATCACCAGCTCTGGAGCATGATGAAGGAGAAGAACCTGCACACAGAGATGTGACAGATAGTAGCTAGCATCTTCAGTACAGAAGGAAAGCTGTTTGCACTTATCTAGTTCTTCCAAAGATATCTGCATGAGTTTACAAAGGACAAATGAACTACAGAGCTACATTAAGACATAGGTACATAGAAAATCAGTAGCAGAGCCAGAAATCTAACTCAAGAGAAATATATCGCATCATTTCCAATTATCATTGATTTATAACAGCATAGGTAATTGCAGAATAGTTTCTGAAACTACATGAAAATATGTTTTGTGAGGAACAACTGTCAAGCTCATAGCATTTAGATATACCAATAAAAAAATGTGCTTGTCTTCCTACTTCTTTCTCCAACTATGGGTTACTTTATATTATCCCTTCCCTATTTTTGTTTCTCCATCTGCAAGATCGTGACTTCTTCCCCCCCCCCCATTTATAACACTGCTTAATTTATAGTTGTAAAGTGTTTTGAGACCCTTGCATGAAAGTATAGGGAAACATAACATACTCTTGTTTCTAAGCTTATCATTACTCTGAAACAAAATAGCTATTTTGAAACCATACTGGGAATGTATTATTTTAATTTTGACTGCTTTGACATTGTATTGTGTTTCCATTTTAGAGTCTTTATGGGATTTACCATATTCTCTATTTATAAGGTTATGCTTTCAGGTTAGTAGTAACATGAGGTAACAGATTTCTTACAATTATTGTGAAGGGAAAAGATTAAATCTGGCTGCTCATTTTATATCTTAGCAAGGATGGAGAAAGGAGAAAAAAACTCAAGAAATTCCAAGGCTTTTCCATTTATTCTGTTTTCATTGCCTCTTATGTGGAAAACCAGAGTTTCTGGGTGCTCATCTCTACTAAATTGAAACCATATCATTGCAGTCTCCATTTTAATTCCTAAGACGGGCAAAATAAGAGAGAGGTTAGAAAAATGAAAATTTAAACTTTGTTAAATATTTCCTTTCATTTTGAAGCCAAGAAATTTCTTAAGTTTATTTCTCTTTCTTTCATGGAAGAGAGTTTAGAGCTCAGACACACTGACTGGAATGGAAGAATAATCAGTCAGAAAGAACAAATAAATTTTGTGCCTGCCTCTGTTAGTGGGGAAAATAATTGAAAGCATGACTGCTTATGCGGTTCCTCTACAACTTCAAAAGTGTACAAAATCACAAAAAAGGGAATGCCATCTGTTTGCTGTTAGGGTCATGTCTTTTATTTTCCTACTTATACTCCCACTGAAAGCAATGAGAAGTTTTCAATCCTCCGTAATGAAAATGACATAACTTTATTTTCTCTCCTATATTCAGGTTACAGTAGGCTTTATTATGCCTCTCTCTCTCCTCCTGAGTATGTTTGAGTCCTGCTAGCTAGCACGTTTGAATACCATCTATAAAACAGAACAAAAGTAACAAAAATGGTCACCACCTTGTAAGAGAAGGATAAAGAGAAATAGTGGACCTCCCTCAGGTCTGAATGTTTGCATCAAGAAGATTATTAAAAGCAAGGCCACTGCAATAACACAGAATGTGTCTTGGCATAATGAAAGCAAGATGTAAAAATGTGTTGGTGAGAAGGGCAGCTTTGAAGCAGCTGCAGCCCAAGCTCTATAATAATATCCAAAGGAGGATATGCTGGTAATGGAAGTGTGCCTTGTCTAACTTCAACTATTCATCTCAAGGGGCAATTTACAAGGTGATAAAAGGTTCCAAGCTGCAAAAGGTACTTTAGGCAGTTAAAAAGCAGCTTTTTATGATCATTTCTTCTGTACAGTACACGTTGTTTCATTAATCAAATGCTTATTCTATTAAAACACCAACTCTTTTAGCTGGTGGGACAAGAAGTTTTACTACCATGAAATGGCATTAAAAGCCACAGACTTCCCAGCTAAGCCTTTGTAATGATTCTAACACAGCTCAAGTGTGGCTGTCTCCCGCGGGATACCTGAATGGCATGTCTGCCCTGCTTCACTCCTCTGAAGTTTCTTGGTGTGCTTCAGTTCTCAAGGCCATGTCACCCTTTCCAAGTAAGAAAACATGCAAGGCACATGTGTACTCCCTAAACCAGAGTAAAGCCAGTGGCTCACATCAAATCTGACTGTCAGCATCAAATTGCTCATTAAATGAGCATTAAAAGCCAAGCATGGCTGCGGCAAAGGGAAAACTTCCAGTCAAAAAGATGACAATAGCAATGCTTTAAAGTATCAGCCTTTTCATCTCCTAGAGGCACAAAATCCAAAACTCACAAGGAAATTTAGAGATCTGAGGACCTGGTGTGTGAACCAAAATAAATCAACAAATATATAAAGAAACTCTTCTCAACTCTTGTTTTAGCCCTTCAAAGAGACTTACCAAATACAGGAGTGCCACAGACCACCAGCTAGGACACTCCTTTGGTTTTCTGCTCCTTAAATAATCAGATTACTAAAGAAAGGAAAGAGATTCATTATTTAAAGCTAGACCCAAAATTGAAAGCATTTCAAGTGCTGCACTCTCTTCCACCGAAGAAACCAAAGTGCAAATCAAACAGGCAGACAAAACTTCAGTACAGTCTTCCAGTTATGCACGTGACGTTTCAGTCTACATAAGTATGAAAAATAACTTCTGTGTTAAGCAGAAAAATAGAACAAAACAACAGATATTTGGAGCCCCCATGGTTGGACTTGGAGAGCAGGAGGGAAAGAGGGGATGATGAAAAGACCCAATTGTTTATTTGTGGGGCAACCACAGTGACCAACAGGCAATTAAAGCTTGCATTTTAATGAACTTAAAATGTTAAAATAGTAACATATTAATAAAAAAAATAAACATGACTTGGAGAGAAGGAAAGAATTAGCTTGGGAGAATCATTTTGAAGTTTGTAAGTTACTATATTGTACTATTGTCTGTCTGAAATTACAGCAAGAGTCTTGCATTACCACATGCCATTCATCACTCTGCGTAACCTGGTTAATTTGTGTGTGAAAGCAATTTGTGTCACAGTAAGAGGCAAAGTGTCATAACTACTGCTCAGGATTCAAAAGGATTAACATACCACAGAAAAGTAGTTATGAGGGAATTCTTTCAAAACCCACAACTACTGGATGAAAAAAAGGCTATGCTTACTGATACAACTAATACTTACTGATACAACTCTAAAAGTATTTGAACAGATACAGGGTGCAGAGCCTGACCTAGATAACACTAAGTGGCTACCGCATTATGGTACCCATCAGAATGACCAGTCAGAAGGTCAGTCGTCCTGCCCATACAATGTACCCAACATCCCCTTTTAGTCAATCCACAGTGGTCAAGCCATTGTGGAAGGAAGCCCTTTGCTCAGCCCAGTCACCACATGCAGTTATCCTTAAGGCCAGAGTCTTTCTCGGCCAGCTTCCTTCTGATTTCTCTACAGTGTAGTACAGTGGAAATTCTCACCATAGCCAGGTACAGAACCTTAGGGAACTGAGATACAGTATAGACCTTTCTGAAAATTCTCCTTGAAGCCCCCCAAATGACAGATGCACTCAGGAGCCCAGGGAAAAGCTGTTCAATTCTGGACACATTTCAAACCACGAGACACTCTCAATTTTCTATAAAGCAGAATGGACAGCACCAGTAGATGACCTTCACCTCACTGAGATTAACAATCTTTTTAGGTAGGTTTTTCTCTTACTATTTACATTTTTGCAAGGAACTCCAGAAGATTACCTAACCCTACACACCATGAGTATTCAGCTAGCTGTAAAATGTGCTAGCTAGACTTCTGGGCAAGGTTCATTGCATGTGGGGAAACATGGAGAAAGTTTGAAGTCTGTCCTCACCTATCAGATCACTAGCCACCGGGGTCTCCCTTTTGCAGAGATACAACTGAACTATTAAGCATAGTCACTAGGACCTCCTGAAGAAGTTCTCTCAAATAAAGTCGTAGGACCACAGTAAAGCTATCTCATCTCTAACGGCTTTGAGGAATCATTGATTCACTTAAATAACTACCCCTCTTGGAAGAAGAACTGAAGAACATTCAATCAAGTACTTGCAGTACCTACTTTGCAAGGGCAGTAGAGGCAATTTAAGTTCAAATGTCTGGACCCTTTAAGCTCATTAGTCATATAGTGCTTTCAGAAATTTTGAACACTATAGCTGCTCCTCGAACTTCAGGTTTCAGAAAGTAATGCCCTTTTTGGAAATGGCACCCAAAATGTTCCTCTTACCCCACACATTTTATTCTAGGGAACAATCTACGACGTTGAGTTTCTATTTAAAATCAGCTGTTCTACACTATTTATAAAAATAAAAAAAATAAGTAAATCATTTTGGTATTTTCTTCTTGTGCTGTCCTGAGAATATTTCATAATAACAATTTGGAAGTAGAATTTTTCACACTTGTCTTCTTGATTGATTATTAGGAAAGAAGACAGAGTCAAAAATCAATATCTAGCCCAGTTTCATCTAGCCCTTTTTGTACATGCCTTTGCCTGCAGAAGGTACAGGTTGCAGTGATCTGGAAGGAGCTGACTGCTTACATTCATGTTTAAAATCAATTTTTGCATGAAATACATGAGATCAGCCAAAGAAAATATTTAGCAGGATTAGAACAGTCATTTACATTTACATTTTGCCAATCTGTTAGCAGCTGTACTAACTGAATGTTAAAAAAGCCTCTTATTTCTGCAGAGTCAACAGCTATCTCACATTAGAACCATAAATTGTGTCTTGTTTTTGTCCAGGTACATGAATGGCAATAGGCTACTGCATAGCAAATTACAGGCTCATCATTTCTTTCAAATTCTTTCTACCTTGATACAGCCAGTAACTCAGGCAGCAAAGTCAACACACTCCTTAGAGTCTCAAATATGGTTGCAAATTCTAATTAAATGTAAGCTAAATTAATCAAACTGGATCACTCTGACTTAATAAAAGGGGAAATGATAAGCTCAGACTGTTTTACTATGATTCCTGATTGTTTCCTATGAAGTGAATAAACTGCAGAAATATTCCCTATTTGTAACAAGCTTAAAAAATACCATAGATTGAACTACTGACTAGATCCTTCATATTCAGTCTCAGCAGAAGCTAAGAATATTTGAGACACAATTCAAAACCCATTCACAGCTTCCTCTGTTCTTGACCTTCTTCTCAATCGTGACTTCTTGGAAACCACAAATGAAGTTGCACAGCTGGCAATCCAACAGGGTCAATTTTTGTTCTTTTTCATTAATCAGCAGGTTGGACTCCTTCTGATTCATCCCATAATCCTTAAAAACTTTTTTTTATTTTTAAAGAAATAATACTTAAAATATTTTTCAATGGTGGTAACTATCTCCACCCTCTACATGTAATTAAACCAAGGAACAGAAGAACTAAGTGACTGCCAGAGGTCATACAGAAAGTCAAGGAGAAAATACAGCGGCTTTCCTCTAAAGGAGCTGCTTAAATATATAAGCTCAGAGAGAAAAAACCAAAAATTAAAAAAAAAACAAAAACAGCAGTTAACCCATGACAGAAGCCTTGCCTCTTTTACCCTCATAGTACTTAGGACAAAATCCATAATAATTCAGTGCCAGTCTGCTTGATAAATCAAACACTAGAAAAGCCCTGAATACAATACTATCTAGGAGATGATAAATTTGCTCTAAAAAGACAACAGCATTAAAAATCAGAAATACTATGAAGAAAAAGTTCAAATTTTGTCCACACTTCCTACACCTAAATTTCTATGATTTTTAATCAGAATTTTTTAATGTGACATTAGTATGCAATTAAGTTCTGCTTTTCATTATACAAGATTCTCAAAAGCACAACAAAATTGTGCTCTGGAAGCTGAAAGTTAGTTGTTTAAATCTTGTGATCAGACAATGTTTTTTTCTGATGGCTTATACGACAAGCACCCACCATCCTTCTAAGAAATTAAAGGGAAATGCCAAAAACACATCTCCCTCCCCGTGGCAGGCTGCTGCAGAGGGGCAGTTCTGGCACTATTCTGTGCCTGCCTTCTCCATTACCTTCTGCCAGCTCCTCACTCCCTGATACTTTGAGGACCTGCATCTTCATACCAGTCAGCCCTGTGATCTATTCCAAGCTACTGACAGCAGTCTCAATTTCAACAGAGAATTACAGAAGCTGGAGGGTTTAACTCCATATTAGAATGAAAAAAGATTTGAAGTAGAAAAATTCTCCACTAAACAGAATGACCTTTCTCTCTCTTACTGCACTTGAGATTCAAGAAAAGGATCTCTTCAGAGAAGGAGCAAGAAGGGGTCAGTCCTATGCTCTACAGATGCACATAGCAGAGGAGGCTCAGACTGGCACTGACCTTTTCAGCTGTTCCAGAAGTGAGGACACTAGAGTGAGATGGAGGCTCAGTGATTAAAAGACCATGAATTCCTGTAAGATGAATCAGACTACCAGATAACAAGAATTTGGGGAAGTGGAGTCCAAGCTTTAAACTGCCTTAAAAGTTCCTTTCAGTGGAAAATATAATGCCTTAACAACCCTAACAAGTAAACAGTACAAACCCTATGTTCAATTTTATACATCCATATAACATTCCCAATGGCCAGCAGTGTTGTAACCTAGTGGAACAGAATTTCTTGTCTACCTGCATCACTCATACTCTGACATATTCATCACTCACTCATACTTTGACATACTCAAAAAGAAAAATCATGGTAATTACATTAAATAACTGAAAGAAACTTAGCCAGTTGTGCTTAATGACATTTTTATTCATACCTCAAGAAGAATTAATTGAACTTTCTGTGAATTTAAGGAAGCTAAAACACCAAGCAGAGATAATTACCACTGCATATATGGCAATAATATTGACATCACTCCCACTGATAAGTATACTCTTATCCTTACCACGTACACCCGGGTTACAAAGTAAGTCTCAAAATAATGAACATTTTCATTCTGCCTGTACAGATATTGACTAAATTTGTGAAGAAAAGAAAGCTCAATAGCCAAATTTATCTCCTCATGCCCCCAGGGAGACCTGTTATGGGGTTTCATAATGAACATGTTGCTTAATGATTAGACTGTCACATCTTCCAAAAGATTTGAGGCACTTTTATTGAATTTATTTCTCTAAGTTTGAAAAGGCAGTGTAAAATGACTTTCTGGCTCATCAAGTTGTTTTGATAATGGCCAAGGTATTGACTTGACTTAAAGAAAATAGCTTGTGTCTACACAATGATGGAGAGAACGGTAGAAGGTAGGAGAGCAATAGGACTGTGGGTATTTCAGAATGTGTATATGTCTAGCCTTAGGTCCCAGTGCCCAGCCTTGGATATGTCCTTTATTTTTCTCTAAAACTCCATCAGAGACAGACACACAGTGAGCTGTCAAACACAGAAAACTCACCCTACTGATTAAAATTGACTTAAAACTTTGAACAAACACTTTTTCTAAGGTTTATCCATCGTGTTTGGTGTTCTTATCCACAAATACTGATCCTCCTGCAAATTTGTAACAACAACTTTTGTTCAGGAGTTTTTACTTTTTTTGGCATGGAAACAGTAATTTTCTCCCAGTGCCACTAATATATCACTTATTTTCCCCAAACAATTGAAACATTTCTCCTAAAGCATTTCTTAATTTCTTTTTAGGGTGAACCTTTATTATTTCACTGTGTGAACTGACAAAAGTGGGAAACTATCAAAATTTCATTTATGCTTTTGTTATATTATTACACCTTTGTTAGGCTTTATAGATTCTGTTTACTGGTTTTCACAAGTCTACCTTTTTATGCATTCATAACTGTAGCAGGCTTTCTTGACTGTCAAAGGAAATTGCAGCAAGACAATATGTGTGTGATTCAGGACTTAGTCTGTGAAAACAAGTTATGCACACATCTCTCAACTGCAGCATATGGTGTTATGTGAAAAGAAAAATCAACACAAATCAGCAATTACAGCAACACTTCAGAAAGCCTGTGAAAAGAGTGCATACCTACATAGGGAAACCAAACAACTCACAATCTGATGAGGTTCAAGTTACTTCCCAGAGTCAAACTGAAGGGTAATCACATAGCACTGGCTCATTTCACAGTCAGAATGAAGAACAGACTATTTTACTCTGGTATGATGAGAGTGTAGCATAGTACTTGCAGAAAGCTTTAAGATTCAATTTCAGGGGTGGATCAGTTGATAGTGATCCATGCTCTTATGAAGGAAACCTTAAACAGGAGCTGTCAAACATCAGAGCATTCACAGCCTGTTGCAAGTGTTCAGTCAAGTCTGATTTAGCAGTAAGGTGTCTCCTTGTCAGGTAAGAAGAGCTCAAGCCAACTATAAGATTTTGGGGTTTTTTCCTAATTCTACCTATCAAACTCTTCTTATACCATCTTTCTACATGGCTTATTTCACCAGTAGAATACAAGGCAGGGGAAAAAAGGTTAAATGTTCCAAACACTGAAAGATGGAAGCAGCAAGAACAATGTCCAATTAAAACAAAGAGTAATGAGCAGGAGGAAAAGCAAACAACTGTAGTTTGTGCAATATAGTAAAATATCATCAAACCAGAAATCTAGACACGCTCCTGGCATGTTAACAGTGATTGCTTACAACTATTGTTGCCAGCTAGAGTCTTCACATTTTGCTGCATTTCGTTGTCTTCTAAATTTTGTTTCGAGACATACAAAAAGCTGAAAAGTCAATGTACAATCTTCCCTTCTAAAATTCTAAGTCTTAGCATTTTTGCCTATGTCTTAATGTCTATGCACATGTTCTGCCAGCAAAAATGCGTGAAATCTGAATTGAGAAACTAAGATCATAAGGGCATAGTTTTCTTAACAATGTGAACCTGAGAAATAAAACAACTAAGATTCAACGAAAGAAAACTATGTAACAGATCACTGCTGCAATTTTAGCAACATTATATGTTGCTAAACACTAATATGTTTAACATACCCACAGACTTACTAAACATATTATTCTGAAGGTTATTCACATTTCTCTGAAACTGGGAGTTAGCCTCCTATTGGTATTTTACATTTCAGGAGCTGACCCAAAAGAGGCTACGGTCCATATCTATACAACCTCTTTTAACTACCTGTGTTACACAATACCTAACACTACTTGCAGATGCACCAAAGTGATTCAAAGTTGGAGCCAACACCTTTCCTTTGCTACTTATGCACGGCCTGTCAGAGCATAGACAGATGTCTCTGCTTTTGTTGATACAGCAGTTTGAACATCAGCATCCAGGTGCTTACAGATTTGAAAGTTAACACAGTGCTTGGGAATAGCAATTCTGAAGCATCTCTGAGCCCTGTATAGCAGTTCCATATCAGTCAACTAAGACACTTCTCCAAATTAGTGCCATCTCCAGCTTGCCATCCTCCTCTCTGACATCTGTTGTTCAACAGTAATTTCTCTATCAGTGCATTAATCCATCAGCCATTCCAAAAGAGAAAATGGACTACCAGTGATCACACTAAGTTAATTTTCTCTCATAGAGTCAGAGAATGCTCCCTTCTCAGTCCATTTCCCATTTCCAGAAATTGCATTACACAACAGGTATTTAGGAGAGACATCTGCATCTTTACTCATGCCTCTGTTACATGAAACTTCTAGACAAAGACATTGTTTCTGAACAATTACATAACTGAACTTGAAATTCTGTTTAAGCCATTTAGCTTGTTCAAAAACGACTAAAAGGCAGTAAAAATGCCACTTTATGTGTGTTGCTAAATGGACAAAGCTGTACAAACCACACAATATTTACATATAGAAAACTCACACAATATTTACATATAGAAAACTCAACTTTTTTGTAAAACAAATAAATGCCACTAACACTCAGATAGTGTCATTCTATCCAATGAAGATGAGAAATAAGTTAATTTCTCTTCTCTTTCAACTGCTCTTTTATCTCATTATCAGAGCTGTGTGTGGGTGCTTTAATCACTTGAGCTATCTGAGTTACGCAAGTAACACTTGAACTACTCTAAGTATGGCATGTTCCATACTTTCCAGGTAAGATGCAGGCTATTGTTGAGAAAATATGGTTTACAGTGGAGTTTTATTTAGAGTGATGTTTGAGAGCAGACTTCAAAATATAATAATTTGTGGTTATCAACACTTTTGTATTAATTAACTTTGAAAACTGAGGCTCAAAATGCTGATTAAAATATTTCTCTGTTGTCTCAAGATCGTGTACTGTGGATGTTTCATACCACGTCACAATCGATGAAACCTGGGAGCTAATGTTTATGGCTGCATTTTGGTAGACAAAGGAAAGGGAAAATTTTTTTAGGCCTTCTAAGTACCACAGCATCATATCAATATGAATTCTGGTCAGAAGAGATACTTTTGGAATTTCCCTTTCACAAGTAGCAAATTCCCCTACAAAATGAAAAATTACATTTGTAGGACTTTGCAATATTGTATACAAATCACCATCCAACAGCAAACTGTAATTGGAGGTGTCTACACACTCTAAAGTTTTAAGGGTGAATGAATACATAACAAAACTGTGATATTTCTAACTTTAAACTAAAAATCAAAAAACATTCAGTGTTAACAGATCTTTGCATTTCCTCACCAGTATATACCATACTACAGTTTACACCAAGGAACAGGCAGCAAAGTCCTCTCTAAACTCAGTATAGAACAACTCTTTGAATCTATATAAACTTTCCACCCCACTCCTCATGGTCCCATAAAGCTGATGTGTGGCCAATGCATAAACCTTGAAGGAAATTATCAAATTTCAATGATATAAGAGAATTTCAAGATTACTCCTGATCCAAAATGTCTTACAGTAATGAAGTTGTGTACAAAACCATATTTCAACTGGCTCACTTGAAAGCAAAAATGCACTATATTGCAAGTCTCACAACATCTAATTCAGCGAACTTAAACCACCATCTTCTTCTGCCATCTGGGTTTTTAAGTCATCAGGAATCAACATGAAACTGGAAGTAGATTAGACCTCTAAAAACCTATGTAATCAAAGAAATTCACTAAACATTGTCTTACTTATTGCAACAATCACAGAGGTTGGTATCACAGATGTATCAACAGCTGAAAAGCCTACAGAGTAGTATCTCCAAAACACCAATACTTTTACTTGATTTTAGAATTTGAATTTTAGCATAATAAGTAAAATAAGTTATTTGGTCTTCCTACAGTCTGCTCTAGATTCTCAGCTAAGTGTACACCAACATAGCCAAAAGTTTACATATAGCTGGAAGGTTTGGGGACTTCATGTAAAATAACTTCATCAAAATAATTTAATGAAAAGAAAGTCACAATAAAGTANGGCGGGGAAGGGAAAACAAAGGGAATACTGAATTTCAAGTTAAACTGATACAGAGTGTGAGACTATAAAAATGTAATTAGAAAGACACTTACAACCTGTTGTAGAAGTTACACAGTCTCAGTTGTGGATGAATGAGCTCAGGAGAACTAAGTGATTTGTATAAGTATGCATTATTTTATTGTCTGCAAGCCTGAAGGGTGGTTTCTATTACACTTTAGTGCCTGCTGGCATTGCTTTCCCATATTGATCTTCAGCTAAAATAGATTTGGCCATACGGAGCAAGAAAAATCCACTAGCCAATTTCCAGCAGTTCTTGCTCAGCACAAAGTGTCATTCAATACAGACTGTGAGGAACTAGTGTAAAACACCATCACTTTCTATATTACTTATGTATAAAGGGCAAACTGCTGTTACAGACATCCCTCTGTTCTACATGTCTAGCTTCTGTACATCTCAGCTTGCTACCTATGCCATCAGAAATATCTTTCCTTCAAGGCTGGTCTCAAACACAGAATCAAGACATTAATTACTGAACTGATAACAAATGACAGACCCGATCACACTGCCACAGTAATAGAAAGCTTTGTCACTCTGATAAAAAAAAATTAGTTCTAATATCAGAAAGAAAAAAAAAAAGAATTTTCAATTCTACATACATAAAAGAAATTGTTTTAGTCTAAAAACGC